>OY992879.1:153923239-154183239 GCA_963921405.1 Cepaea hortensis
CTAGACAGGGTTTACTCTCTAGATGTTTCCATCCGATATAACCATCTATATCTACCCCTAGACAGGGTTTACTCTCTAGATGTTTCCATCCGATATAACTATCTATATCTACCCCTAGACAGGGTTTACTCTCTAGATGTTTCCATCCGATATAACCATCTATATCTACCCCTAGACAGGGTTTACTCTCTAACAGTCTTGCCAGGACAGGTTCTACAACCTACTCTTTGTGATGTTCTCAACTGCCCTGGGATTTATAACATGGATATGGGACCTCATGTTTTATCGTTCTTATCCGCGAAGACAAGGTAGCAAATCTCACTACCCAAGAGATCAGGGAGACATGGTATATCATTAGGTAGCAACAACTCGTGACAACATTCCCAGCTTTATGCTGGGATTGAACCCTACCCCCTGTGAAACTGAGGCGAACACTGTAACCTTTCAACCACGGCTAATCTAAAAACAACCATAAATAACAAATTAGTTGCATTTCCTTTACCAGACTTTGCAGTCAACCTCAGCATTTCTGGCTATTTTATGATTTACTAGGTAGTTCAATAGCTGCTTTTTCTTTCTGAACGGCTGATATTTCATACCATCGAAATCAACGCAAGGCAGCCCGATTCCAAATCGCTCGCATCTGATTTCGAAACCTCAACTCGGTTAGTCTGGACATTATGAAACAGCGTTTCACAAATTCTAAGCCACAGACAAGAGTTAGCCACAAACAGCGGGACTGTTATACTGTATTTTTCTGTAGCATTCCATACGTTGGTCTTCCCAGGGCAGAAATAAGCGGACCACCGAGCGATGGATGGCGATTCTGTATACCACAAGTGAAGAAAGAATCAACTCTCTCACAGACTTCAACTGTAACCTGGTCCGCCTCATTCTGCAGCATCATTGTGTGGCATATGAAGAGCGCGATACTGCACTCAAGAAACAGCCGTTTAAGAGTCAGCTAAAAAAAGCGATGGGAACTGATGATATCAGGGTGCCCTTTGTCTGCGCGAAAGGAATTTCTGTTGGCGTGAGTATGAATAGTCTGTTTGAACTCTTTGGTTGGAGGCCGGCATGGCCGAACGGGTTAGAACACTCATTCTTAAATATCCGGTGTTCTGGTGCTGAGATAGCGGTGACCCTACACCGGTCAGCTGGACTAAAATGTTGACGTCTCAATCCTTGATTTGGTGTTGTGAATTACAAGCACCTCAGAAGTCGGAGTGGGTTTGCCTGATAGGCGAGGGACACTGGTAATAGGGAAAGCTAATGCATACGCAAAATCCAGTCTAGTGCTATTAGAGGTTTCGTGGCCGGCTTTGTGGCTTAGAGGTTATAACTTTTCTCCGTAATCTCGTATACTCTCGTGGGTAACGTGATGATGGTGAGAATCAGCAGTGGTTCGAATCGCATCGGTAACTTACGGGGTGTGTGAGCCGGCCGCTCAGAAAGCAATGGCAAACTACTGAGCGTAATCTTGCCAAGAGATCAACATACAGCTGAAAGATGCTGGTGTTGACAGCGATGTCCTGTAAAGGATATGCAAAAAACAAAAATGCATACCCAAAATCCAGTCCAGTGCTATTAGGGGTAGAGTGTATGAACTACTATTGAGTTCAGAGCGATTGAGCTTTCCCCCCCCCCCCCCCAAAAAAAAAAAAAAAAAAGAAAGAAAAAGAAAAAGAACTCTCCGGTTGGTTTTTAATCCTCAAGAAGACTGAGCTGAATGTTTAAGTCTGGCGTATTGGTCTTTTTGTAGTCAGAGACCTGACAGAGACATCTCTTTTGGAGTGCCATTCCAACCCCAGTTTAGAAAGCAACTACTGAACTAATTTGTCTGCTACTATTACTGGCACCTTACAGATGATAGTTTGTTACATTATGCTTCAAAAGGCATAATAAATACAACCCATGGTGGGGACAATGAAACTAGTGTTCTAGTTTCATTAGCCTGTTTCAGGCAGTCGCCAGAGTAACTAACGGCGACTGCCTGAAACAGGCTAATGAAACTAGAACACTATATACAACAATAAGAAAGAGACCAACAACTTTTTTTGGTCATGTAATGAGAAGAGAGGCATTGGAGAAAATCGTGACAACTGGAAATATCGAGGGGAAGAGAGGCAGAGGCAGACCAAGATAAATTATGCTGGATGAATTGAGACGGTGGCACAGAGGAATATCAGATGCAGAGTTGATCCAGAAAACCAAAGACCGAGATCTGTGGAGAGCCATGAACGCCTACGTCAGCTGGCAGGGCACTTGATGATGATGATGGTGGGAACCAGGGATGGAGTTGTACCTCTCCATAGCACAAAGTGTGAGCTGAATTGTGAAGACCATGTGTTGCCCATGCAGCATGATCCCTCTTTCGGCCTGCTTAGTTTACTCCTGAAGAAAGGTAACACCAATAAATGGAACAAAAAGGGCTGCAGAAGCTGCCGGATCAGCAAAGCAATGCTCTAACTTTCGTTTTTCAGAGCTTCGATCCTAGATCAGATGCCGAACAAGACTTAGGGCCTGGTCTGCCCTGCGGTGACATTTAGTCTTTAAGTTGCATTTCCTCTCCCTAGAACAAGGCTATTACCCTCCCATTAGTGCTCCTCCTCCCGAAGCCGTTGGTACAATGTGGGATGTCGGGTTTGGTGAGCGCTGCCCAACAGAAAGTAGGTAGTACCGTTTACCGTTATACGGTAGTTCAGTCATATATAATTTACCGCTATACTGTAGTTCAGTCATATCTAATTTGCCGCTATACTGTAGTTCAGTCATATCTAATTTGCCGTTATACGGTAGTTCAGTCATATCTAATTTGCCGCTATACTGTAGTTCAGTCATATCTAATTTGCCGTTATACGGTAGTTCAGTCATATCTAATTTGCCGCTATACTGTAGTTCAGTCATATCTAATTTGCCGTTATACGGTAGTTCAGTCATATCTAATTTGCCGCTATACTGTAGTTCAGTCATATCTAATTTGCCGTTATACGGTAGTTCAGTCATATCTAATTTGCCGCTATACTGTAGTTCAGTCATATCTAATTTGCCGTTATACGGTAGTTCAGTCATATCTAATTTGCCGCTATACGGTAGTTCAGTCATATCTAATTTGACGATATAAAAATAGAGGGGGCTGAGTGGTCTCGAGGTATGGTGTCCGCCTCGAGTGCTGGAGGTCCCGGGTTCAGGCCCCGGTGAGGACCGGGATTTATTTAAAAAATCCACCTGGACTTCCAGTAATAAAATTTTCCCTGGTCTCTGGGTAGTGAGATCGGACGCCCGTGTGTATTGTTGCGCACGTAAAAAATCCCTTGGCAGTTGGAAATCGAAAAAAAGTAGCCTAACGGCGCTGCCCGGGCACAATTTCGAGTTAAAAATCTACCCAAAGTATTTCAGGATACTCGCCGATGCAACGGAGTTCGTGCATTTAGCTGAGTTTCTCCAGACTCAGGTTTGAGTTAGGAGGAAAACGGAGCACTTATGGGTTAAACCGTGTGCCGTGATGTTGATCCATAGAAAATAGAAAATATGATCACCAGTAAAACTTCGATTAACAGTCACAGTCCGTGCCAGAGCTGTGACGGATAACGGAGCAGACGGATAACATAAATCCAGGGGCGTCACTAGGGGGGTGCGGGGGGTGCGGGCCGCACCGGGTGACACCATCAAGGGGTGACACCAAAATAAAAAAAATTGCAAATTTGACAAAGCAGACATAGCAAAATAACAAAAATTTAACTTTGTCCGAGTTTGTCGAAGTTCTTTATTTGTTTTACCTGAAGTATTGAAGTTATATTGTTCAATTTGTTTTCTTTCTTATATCCTTATTAACTTTTTGACTTATTTTATAAACATTACTATATGCGATTATATATGGTACAGGAACACTCGGAAGAAGATCATGGTGAAAGTCTAGAGGGGTGACACCAAGAGTTTACCGCACTGGGTGACACCAACCCCAGTGACGCCACTGCATAAATCTCTTAATACATATGTACAGTAACGTGATTTCACTGCGAGCTTGGGAAGAAAATGAAAATAAAATCATTTAAAAGTGAATAATACATGCATATTGTATTTAATTTTACTAAACGATCAATATAAACTTCAATATAAGAGTAGTAATGTACAGAAATGTATTGTAATACTATAAACCCACGTTACTTTAAAATAATCTGTCATCTCCTTCTGTGTCTTTAAGGCTCGAGCTTTCTGCGCGGCGATGTTCCGTATTTTACACAGAAGTAGGATCTGTGTTACATTTTCCTCCTCTTGCATTTCAAACCAGACGATCCACTTTGATAACATTGTTTATGCTTCTGAGTGGCTAGTTGTAGGTTTTTGGTTAAGAACCGATCACTCATCGTCATAAATTTATTCTTCTTCATTGGTAGTCACACTAGAAACAATTTCATCACCGTTCAAAATTTCAAAGCCTCCATCCATTTTGCCACATTCCAATCAATCTGTTACTTCTTCTGGCGTAATGTTTTCACTGTTTAGTCCTTCGTTGTTGCTCAATTTCGTCAACACTAACAGTCTCTGTTCCCTTCAGTTTCCTTAGTAGGTTCAAGCAAGAGTTTATTCCAACCATTCTTTAAGTTATACGCTGTAAGGTCAGCCCAGGCCATGGCGACATTGAAAATAATGTCCTTTATGTTGTATCTCTTCTTCTTTTTAAAAAAAAAAAAAAAAAAAAAAGACGATGTCGGATAACAGAAACTGGCTGTTAAACTAGTGACGGTTATTCGAAGTTTTGCTGTACATTTCTCTGATAATTTGAGCATGCTTTCTTGCCAAGCCTTATCAACGGCTTTTATGAACTTATATTGCTTTTTATGTATATTGTAATTTCATTTCTTTCTGTGCAGGGTGTGCAAGTTATATTTGCAATGCACAAGATGAAAGTTATAGATTACATTTTTACAGATTTTACTGTGAGTACTCAGTGTGTGTGCTTATATATAAACTATCACCCATACTGAAACATCCTATAAACCTATGTCCGCAAAACGACAGATAATAAATAACATATTCACACCAACCATATGCTACCAATCTCAAACTTGGACATTGTCCATATCACAGTTATGCAAAATCATCACATGTGAGATGGGATACTTGAGGAGAGCTGCCAACTTAACAATCCGAGACCGAATAAGAAATGATGTTATCAGACAGACATTGGGAACAACACCGTGTATCACCTTTATTGGAAGACAGAAGATCAAATGGTTTGGCCATGTCGTTAGAATGCAACACCGTCAACTACCAGCACTGGTGCTACATCAAAGATCATCTGCTACGAGACAAAGAGGATGCCCGAGAAGACACCAAAGACATTGTTCAATCACATGGAATGACACTATCCATTGCCACCCACTGGGCGCTGGAGAGCCAATCATTCCTCCCCACGACGCTTGACGGCATAAGTGGAAGATTATGATGATGATGATGATGATGACCCAGTTTGTGTGAGTGTTATCATATATTAGTTGGATGAAAATATGTGGTTACCTCATGACAGGCAGCAGGGGTGATGGTAAGTAAAGATGTAAGTAGTAGTAGTAGTAGTAGTAGTAGTAGTAGTAGTAGTAGTAATAGTAGTAGTAGTAGTAGTAGTAGTAGTAGTGTAGTAGTAATAGTAGTAGTACTAGTTGTAGTATTAGCAGTAGTGGTAGTAGTAGTAGTACTAGTTGTAGTATTAGTAGTAGTGGTAGTAATGTAGTTTGAGTAGGAGTAGTAGTAGTAGTAGTTGTGTGGTTGTGATAAAAGTAGTAGCAGTAATAGTGTAGTAGTAATAGTAGTAGAAGTAGTAGTATTGTGTTAGAAGTAGTATTTGTAGGAGGAGTAATAATGTATTAGTAGTAGTAGTAGTAGTAGTAGCGTAATCCCGTTTATCCACGCAGGGTCTCGCAGCACGCGAGAATTGGAAGCGGTTGTACCCGCGCTGGTGACTTGCGGGATACTGAGCCAGCCGCTCAGAAAGCAATGGCAAACTACTGAGCGTAATAATCTTGCCAAGAAATCAACAATCAGCTGAAAGATGCTGATGTTGACAGCGATGTCCTGTAAAGGATACGCAAAACATTTTTTGTTAGTAGTGTTGTAGACTTAGCACTGTATTAGTAGTAAACAATATAAAATAACACAAAGTAATGCAGCTTTACAGAACAGAATTACGACACATACTGAACGTTGCGGCGACTAGCCTTCATCAGCAAAGAAATACAAATGAAAATATGAAAAAACAAATGTTGCTACTTGTCTCAGAGTTCGAGGCTGTACTGCTTCGGACTCTGAGATAAGTAGCAAAATTTTTTCATATTTTCAGTTTCTCGTCATTGCTCTCAGTTTTTCATCTTTTTATTCTTCTCATCCCGTCCTTATGCTTTAATATGGTCACCGGACTATCTTCTCCTGTACTATATCTTGTGTTTTGTGCATGTATTTCTTTGCTTATGACAACTAGTCGCCGCAACGTCCTGTATGTGTCGTAATTCTGTTCTGTAAAGCTGCATTACTTTGTGTTATTTTATATTGTTTATATTTCCACAGCTTTACCGCAGTTCCACCAAATGTTATTCATGCATTAGTATTAGTGTATTTGTAGGAGTAGTAGTGTATTAGATGAAGTGTAATATTAGTATTGTATTATCAGTAATATTTGTAGTCGCAGGAGTACTATATTGTTAGTCTAGTAGGAGTAGTGGTACTGTACCAATGGTAGTGTATGTGTACTAGTAGCAGTAGTAGTATAATGTGATGTAGTATAATCTTTTACAGACTTAAAAAGTAGCCGCATGTCCTCTACATGATGTCGCAGTCAACCCTGGCATGTAAAAACTGTTTGTGGTTTACCAGGCATGTTTACGTTCAGTAGTTTGCCATTGCTTTATGATCAACCGACCCTCATACAGTTGTTGAAAATCAGCACACGGCAGTCTGACTCCAAATCTCCTGCAGCTGATTTCGAACGCAGTATGCGGGATTGTGGGTCGCATTGGCTACCACTTTGGCACAGATGTCGGTACATGCCACTTGGTTTATTCAAATAAATTTGTAGAAAAAAAGAGACTTTCCATCTCGTTCAACCAGCTTTAGCAGCGTTGGTTATCATTGTGGTGGTTCATAGTGCGGTATAAATTGTCCTGTTTCTTTGCGCATTTAGTTGACGTCTACTTATGCATGCATGGCATGCTTCCTCTTTTCCATCATACTCCATCGACATCATCCTCGATGTTTGTTCCGTTGCTACAGGATATACTTTTCTCTACGACTTTTCTCTTTTAATTTATTTTTAATATTCTGGTAATATTTCTTTTTTGATTATTATTGCCCAATCGCTATATGTCCCTGCCCAATCGCTATATCTGTCTGCCCAATCGCTATATGTGTCTGCCCAATCGCTATATGTGTCTACCCAATCACTATATGTGTCTACCCAATCACTATATGTGTCTGCCCAATCGCTGTATGTGTCTACCCAATCACTATATGTGTCTACCCAATCACTATATGTGTCTGCCCAATCGCTATATGTGTCTGCCCAATCGCTATATGTGTCTGCCCAATCGCTGTATGTGTCTACCCAATCACTATATGTGTCTACCCAATCGCTATATGTGTCTGCCCAATCACTATATGTGTCTGCCCAATCGCTGTATGTGTCTACCCAATCACTATATGTGTCTGCCCAATCGCTGTATGTGTCTACCCAATCACTATATGTGTCTACCCAATCACTATATGTGTCTACCCAATCACTATATATGTCTACCCAATCACTATATGTGTCTACCCAATCACTATATGTGTCTACCCAATCACTATATGTGTCTACCCAATCACTATATGTGTCTACCCAATCGCTGTATGTGTCTACCCAATCACTATATGTGTCTACCCAATCACTATATGTGTCTACCCAATCACTATATGTGTCTACCCAATCACTATATGTGTCTACCCAATCACTATATGTGTCTACCCAATCACTATATGTGTCTACCCAATCACTATATGTGTCTACCCAATCACTATATGTGTCTACCCAATCACTATATGTGTCTACCCAATCGCTGTATATGTCTGCCCAATCACTATATGTGTCTACCCAATCACTATATGTGTCTACCCAATCGCTGTATATGTCTGCGCAATCACTATATGTGTCTGCCCAATCACTATATGTGACTACCCAATCGCTGTATATGTCTACCCAATCACTATATGTGTCTACCCAATCGCTGTATATGTCTGCCCAATCACTATATGTGTCTACCCAATCACTATATATGTCTACCCAATCGCTGTATGTGTCTACCCAATCGCTATATGTGTCTACCCAATCACTATATGTGTCTACCCAATCGCTATATGTGTCTACCCAATCACTATATATGTCTACCCAATCACTATATGTATCTACCCAATCGCTATATGTGTCTACCCAATCGCTGTATGTGTCTACCCAATCGCTATATGTGTCTACCCAATCACTATATGTGTCTACCCAATCGCTATATGTGTCTACCCAATCACTATATGTGTCTACCCAATCGCTATATATGTCTACCCAATCACTATATATGTCTACCCAATCACTATATGTGTCTGCCCAATCGCTATATATGTCTACCCAATCACTATATGTGTCTACCCAATCGCTATATGTGTCTACCCAATCACTATATGTGTCTGCCCAATCGCTATATATGTCTACCCAATCACTATATGTGTCTACCCAATCGCTATATGTGTCTACCCAATCGCTATATGTGTCTACCCAATCGCTATATGTGTCTACCCAATCGCTATATGTGTCTACCCAATCGCTATATATGTCTGCCCAATCACTATATATGTCTACCCAATCACTATATGTGTCTACCCAATCGCTATATGTGTCTACCCAATCGCTAAATCGTCTACCCAATCGCTATATGTGTCTACCCAATCGCAATATATGTCTGCCCAATCACTATATGTGTCTACCCAATCACTATATGTGTCTACCCAATCGCTGTATATGTCTGCCCAATCGCTATATGTGTCTGCCCAATCACTATATGTGTCTACCCAATCGCTGTATATGTCTACCCAATCACTATATGTGTCTACCCAATCGCTGTATATGTCTGCCCAATCACTATATGTGTCTACCCAATCACTATATATGTCTACCCAATCGCTGTATGTGTCTACCCAATCGCTGTATGTGTCTACCCAATCGCTGTATGTGTCTACCCAATCGCTGTATATGTCTGCCCAATCACTATATGTGTCTGCCCAATCGCTATATGTGTCTGCTCAATCGCTATATATGTCTACCCAATCACTATATATGTCTGCCCAATCACTATATGTGTCTACCCAATCGCTATATGTGTCTACCCAATCGCTAAATCGTCTACCCAATCGCTATATGTGTCTACCCAATCGCTACATTTCCCTGCCCAATCTCTATATGAGTCTAACCAATCGCTATATGTGTCTGTCCAATCACTATATGTGTCTGCCCAATCACTATATGAGTCTAACCAATCGCTATATGTGTCTGCCCAATCGCTACATTTCCCTGCCCAATCACTATATGAGTCTACCCAATCGCTACATTTCCCTGTCCAATCACTATATGAGTCTACCCAATCGCTACATTTCCCTGCCCAATCACTATATGAGTCTACCCAATCGCTACATTTCCTTGCCCAATCACTATATGAGTCTAACCAATCGCTACATTTCCTTGCCCAATCACTATATGAGTTTACCCAATCACTATATGAGTCTAACCAATCACTATATGAGTCTACCCAATCGCTACATTTCCCTGTCCAATCACTATATGAGTCTACCCAATCGCTACATTTCCCTGCCCAATCACTATATGAGTCTACCCAATCGCTACATTTCCTTGCCCAATCACTGTATGAGTCTACCCAATCGCTACATTTCCTTGCCCAATCACTATATGAGTCTAACCAATCACTATATGAGTCTAACCAATCACTATATGAGTCTAACCAATCACTATATGAGTCTAACCAATCACTATATGAGTCTACCCAATCGCTATATGTGTCTGCCCTGAAGCCATCCCGCCCTCGGGGAGGTGAACATTGTGCAACCGGTGCACCTACCAACATTATCACCGCACCGTAACTGACCCAGGAATTGGTAAAGAATAGGCTATAGCAGACACCAGCTGCAAAACTTGTATAGTTACCCTGGTAGACAATTTAAATTACTGTGGGAATATGTATGTTGCATATTTAAGCTTCAAGGATTTATCTTATTGTTTAAGTTTATGTTTTGTGGATTCTGCTATATGCACCTTACGATATGCAGTGAAATATGCCAGGCAATAAATTGTGCAATATATTTTAAATATAGAAGCTGCAAACAATATCTGCATGGCATATTTTGCTGCATCTCGTCAGGTGCATACTGCAGAGGTATATCAAATGAAGTAAATAAATGAAGTATACTGTTGCTGAAATACTTAAAACACAGGCACTGAAATGGTTGAAATGTGGAGCATCGGTTATCCCCATGGTAATCACATATTCAAAATGAAATCTATCTGTTTGCACAAAACTGGATTGAACCGTCTAATTGCTAATGCCTCGGTGTATTTGAGCATTTATGGAATCTATTGTTTGTGTCTTCATTATTAAAATGTGCTACCGGAAAACATTATTATTAATGCACGTGTAAAGAGGTTTCCTTGCTTCACAGATGCCCCCTAGTGTTTATGTTGACTGGCTGTACAGACGGACCAAACAAAAATCAGCCCTCTCTCTAAATGGTACGTACAGGCCCTTGATGAGTATTGAGTAAGGGGGCGGATGGTGTAACGGTTAGGGTATTACACTGTGATATTCACTGGGACAGGAACGGAGCATTGCGGGGGGGGGGGGGGGTGATCCTTTGCCGTGAAGTTGGAACCGCGACTAACTAATTGACTAACTAACTGGCAATGGCTTGAGCATTGTCTTGCTTGGTTGCCGTCGGACTTGGGTTTATTGACAGCTCTCGACATTTGCTGCGGGAGGGAAAGACAGGCCACATTTTCCTCGGAGCTCTCAGGCCTACGAGAATGTGAAGGTTCTAACACTTCACATACTTGTAGTACACTCCTGCTAGGGGACTTGTATGTGTGTGTGTGTGTGTGTGTGTGCTGCTACTCCTTATTTTATAGAGACCAAGGGGGCTGAGTGGTCTCGAGGTTTGGTGTCCGCCTCGAGTGCTGGAGGTCCCGGGTTCAAGCCCCGGTGAGGGCCGGGATTTTTTCACGTGGACTTCTAGTAACAAAATTTCGTCTCTGGGTAGTGAGATCGGACGCCCGTGTGTATTGTTGCGCATGTAAAACAATCCCTTGGCAGTTGGAAATCGAAAAAGAGTAGCCTAACCACGCTTCCCGGGCAAAATTTCGAGTTAAAAATCTACCCAAAGTATTTCTGGATCCTCGCCGGTGCTACGGAGTTCGTACACTGAACTGAGATTCTCCGGACTCAGGCTTGAGTTAGAAGTAGAACTGAGCACTTATGGGTTACACTCGTGTGCCGTGATGTTGATCCGTCGACTAAACTAAACTAATTTTATAGATCATCTGGAACAACTCTGTCCGTGATGTGGTCACAACCACACTTACTTCCTTTATTCACTTCCCATGGTATTTCCCACTGTAGGATGGGTTGGCCAGCAAATCCAGGTCAATGTACAACATTGGCTTCGACCAGGATTGGAACATACGACCACAGGGCTGGAAGGCCAGCGTGCTAGCCGCTGCTCTACAAAGAATCCTGTTTCTTATAGCTGAGTATAATGTTAAGTGCTATATAGAACCTGTTTATTATAGCTGAGTATAATGGTAAGTGCTATATAGAACCTGTTTTGCTGTATGGCAGTGAATCTTGGAATATAAATGAACAAATTAGGAAGAACTTGGAAGCAACAGAGATGTAATTCCTGAGACGAATGTTGTGAATTCATTGGACTGCCAGAGTAACTAACAACGACTGCGGGAAGAGACTAATGACACTAGAACATTGTACTGTATACAACAATTTGAAAGAGATAAAGAGCTTTCTTTGGCCATGTGATGAGAAGATAGGCAATGGAGAACATCGCGACAGGTGGAAACATCGTGGCGAAGAGAGTCAGAGGTGGACCAAGAGAAATTATGCTGGATGTATTAAGACGGTGGCATGGAGGGATATCATAAGCAGAGTTAATCCAAAAAGACCGAGATCTGTGGAGAGTCATTAACGTCTACGCTAGCTGGGGTGGCACTTGATGATGATGATGTTAAGGGGTGTCTTGCAAAGTGGCAAGCGGCCTGTCTCGGTATTCGATCAACGAGGTTTCAATTTCAGATTCTGTCATTCAATTCACGAGTGCAGTTGTTTCTGAGACTCCTGGAGCTCGTCGCTGGAGTTCACGCTTTGTATGACGCTGAGGAAAGAGACTGATTCATATGGGATGAGTTGCCTGGTGCAATAACTTGAACCTCTCGCCTATAAACCCCTGTAAACATCCTCAGTGTTGTCTTTATTTGGGGGACATATTTATGTAGTTGTAATAGTGTCTCCGTGTGTTTATTTTTGTTTACTGATGAAGGCTCTGTAGCCGCAACATCCATGCCTCCACTTGTGATCATGTTCTGGCAAAGCTGGCATTTTACACTTGGATAGAAGAATTGAGTTGTGTCAAGAACCGACATCACAGCACGCGGGACATTTTCATGCGTGCACCTGCCTTATCTTCAACAGTCAGCGAAAAGTCCCAGTACTAATGGTACTAGTAGCAGTCTCATTATGTCTCCGTCTGGTCTTTCCTCGAAGTCCTGAGTGTCGGCCACATCCTCTGGTCACTCCCTGGAGCATCATGTTCTCCAGGCCGCGATGATCTGTCTGTTCCTCTGCATAGAATAGAAGGGTCATCCCATTATGAAGTAGCAGGACATTTTCAGAACGTCACACTTATTACGGCTCGCCGAAAAGCATCTCGATCTCTGGCCATGTCTCCTGCCTCGTGCACTCTCATGCCCGAGCTGTCTGCAATGTCGCGTGTCCAACTTCCTGCTGGTTGACTCCAGCCTCTTCTAGCATGTCTTCCTTCACTGTTCTTTCCTAGACACCGTGATGTTTAGTTAGTTAGTTAGTTAGTTCATCGACAGATCATCCTCATTGTACATCGAACCATTCATTCCATTAGTGCTCAAATTCCCCACCCTAGTAAATCCCGAAGCGTGTAGCGGCTAACGACACTAGTTCTGTGTTGGTTTATTACTCTTCTTTGGCTTCCTGCATAGTGTTCTTGTTTTGCCACACCTCTTTTTACTTGCTGTTCTGGCAGTCTGGCGGTAGTTGTAGGTTCACAGTCATCATTTGGTTCTCGCAAACGACTCACTTCTCGTAGAGCATTCAGTATATCCACCTGGTCCATGGCTCGTCCGCCCTCCACAGTAGCCTTACCTGTAAGCCTGCTCATTTCACTGTGACCTTTAACATGGCCAGAGTCGCTCAGTTTTTGAGCCATGATACAATTTATGAGCAAGTTTTCTTTAATGCTCAGATCTGTTAAAACAGTGGTTCTCAACCTTTTTTGGTCCGTGTCCCCCTTCACCATATTTTCAGAACGTCATTTCCCCCCCCCCTTTCGTATTTCCTACCTACAAATCCCCCCTCCCGCCCCTACACAGTATACGTAATAATGGAAGCACGTACTAAAACAAGTGTAGACGTCCACATAAAACGTGATTTGCGGATCTGCTTATATTATAAAATGAATTTCAGAAGGGTGATACTTACAGAACCGTAAAGTATGAAGGGAAAAACAATATCAAGTAATCGGTTCTTGTATTAACGCAATCTAGAAATAATCGTAATTCTCCCCCCCCCCCTGGAAACCCTAAAATTTCCCCCTGGGGGAGGGGGGGGGGGGAATTCCCCACCGGTTGAGAACCACTGTATTAGAATGTCAGTATTTTTCTTCATCTTGGTCCATGACATTCTAAGAACTTTTACAACATTTGAGCTCAAAAGTTATAATTTTCTTATTTAGTGATTGGGAAATGTTCCAAGACTGACACCTATATGCCGGCTCCGCGGTGCAGGGGTTACTGGTGCAATTCGTAATCCCACATACCCGCGTTCGAAACACAGCTACGAGCGATTTGGAAGCAGACCGCCTTGCGATGGATTTCTTCGTTTTCTGCGTTTTTCCGGAGAGGTTTTTTTCGGACGCGATTGTGTTGTGCTTGTTTACAGCAGAGCTGCGTTCTTGCGCCGTTAGGCCGACACATCCGACTTCTGCCTGCATTTGTTGACCGGGTAAACCTTCCCTGGAGCGTTGGTTTTCCATACAAAGGTATGAGTGCCGGTCGCCCAGAAAGCAATGGCAAACTACTGAACGTAAATTCCAAGAGATCACGAACATTAAAAGAAAAAAATGCCGGCGTTGACTGCAAAATCCTGTAAAGGATATGCAACTAACTGTTAACACGCCACGGGAAAGCGTCATGTCCTCAAACATTTTATTTTAACTTGAATAATGAAGTTCCAAACAACATATTGCACAATTTGTTGCCTGACATATTTCTCTGTTTCTCATCAGGTGCCTACTGTTTGTTTGTTTGCATATCCTTTACAGGACATCGCTGTCAACATCAGCATCTTTCAGCTGATTGTTGATTTCTGGGCAAGTTTACGCTCAGTAGTTTGCCATTGCTTTCTGATCGACCGGCTCATATACCTAATAAGTTACCGACTCGGTTAGAACCGCTACCGATTCTCGCCGTCGTCACGTTACTCACGGGAGCATACGGGATTACGGAGAATGTCGCTAACCCCTAGGCCAGAGAGACCGGCAGGTATATACTACACAAACAAAAAGTTCAATGAAATAGGGTAATGAATCCTCTGAACTGAAATAAACAAAACACATTGCCAAATGTAATGTCGCCGGACAGTTTATCTAGTTAATTCACGTAAGTTGTGTGATTTCTGCAGTATGTACCTGACGAGATGCAGCGAAATATGCCAGGCAATAAATCGTGCAATCTATTGTTTTTGTCTTCGTTATTCAAATTCACTACGGGAAAACATTGTTTTGAGTTTCAAAGAGACTATCATTATGTAGTATGCACCAGACGAGATACAGTGAAATAAGCCAGGCAATAAATTGTGCAATATATTGTTTATGTCTTCATTATTTAAATTCATAAGGGGAAAACATTATTTTGAATTATTTTAACTTCTTTGATCGTGTTGTGATGAAGGTTCTTAATACTGTTTACATGACATTGGCACCTTGCCGTCTTGACAGACGATAGTTTGTGCTTTAAAAAGGCATAATAACTTTTAACTATGGCGGTAGCGAGTGTGACTGATAAGGCCAATTTGCGCTGTAAATGTCCGTTCACAGTGGGTGCATGTGAACACGTGGTCATTTCCACCATCATGCACCATCTTACGTCTCAAACGCTTGGTGTGTGACTTTTCTGCAATAATTTTCTCCTTTGACTTTATTCCATTTCTGATATTTGCCCTCCATGCAACACGTTCAGCGACTGTTTACAAGTACTGTTTAATATTGTAGAAGAGTAATGAGTATACATATACGAAACAATATTTTTCCCGTAGTGAATTTTAATCACATGACACGAACAATATACGAAGTGATTATTCCCAAACAGGGCTAGTCACGTGACGTCTATATCTTCTATATTAGAGAGCAGTACAAACTGGCATATCATTGGGGGGCCAGTATAATGTATTAATTATAATTACACACATATCTGTAATGCTGTAATATAATAAAGAAGGCAAGCAAGTGCTATTGTGTATGATTAGGGTTAAGGTTAGGGTATGGATTCTTAAACATCCGGTGTGCTGATGCCGAGGTAAGCGGTTCAACCCCTACACCGGATAGTTGGACTAAACTGTTGACCTCTCTACCTTGACTTGGGGGCGTAAATTACAAGTACCTCTGAAGTCGGTGTGGGTTCGCCTGATGGCGAGGGACACTGTTAATAGGGAAAGCTAATCCACACAACAAATTCAGCCCATCACTGCTAAAATGTACTGTGTGTGGAATACGCTTGAGTTCAAAGCGAGCGAGCGCAAACAAAGAATGGTCCGGCATATTTCATTGTGTCTTGTTAGATACACACTGCAGAAATCACACAACATAAACTAAAGGAACTAAGTAAATCCTTCAAGATGAAATATACAACAGAGAGGCAGTTGAATAACAGGGTGGTAAAACACATACCCAATTGGATTGACAGAATAAACAAAGCCTCAGAGAACCTGGCCAAGCTTGCACACCACAAATCTCCTACGTTATTGATTGGACAGCACATTTTGGAAACCGGTTACGTGGTTGATGAGGACAATGCGTTTAGTGCGTTGTTTAACACACAAAATGGTCGCATGTTAAAGCTGACAGAGGCAACTGTCATTCATGTACAGAAACCAACTTTGTGCAAACAAAAAGATACGATAGTCATTTTAAAATTACCGTGGTAGACAATTCAAATTACTGTGTGAATATGTGTGTTGTATATTTCAGCTTGAAGGATTTATCTAATATGTTTATGTTGAGTGATTTCTGTAACATAAAATTTGTTTAGCAAACATTCTGCAAAGGAGTTGCTGTGCGATGATTATGATGATGATGATGATTCTTCTGTCCCACAAACATGTGACAGGAAAGTATAAAATCTCCGCTTTACCAGAACACAATCACAAGTGGAAGAATAGGCATTGCAGCTACAAAGCCTTCATCAGCAAACAAAAATAAAGATACTGAGACACTATAACAACAACATAAATATTTACCCCAATTATTTCAGTGAAACTATCCGGATACCCCGCCCTCAATCAAATGCTGAGCACAAAGTATCAAGCAAATATAATCCGCGCTGACCGCCAACTTGTGATAACAGGCAAGGTGACCATTAAGAAAGCCCGTGAAACGTGGAACTCTATAGTACAGGAACAATACACGCAGCCGAGCTTGTTGATGTTTGTACTGCTCAAGAACTCAATTGTTCTAGCCTACTCAATCTTAAACAGTATTTACTCGGAATACTTGCCCGGCAGTAAGTGCTTGTTTTTTGTTATTCCTCTTTTTAAAATATCTTTATCTTAGAGGCCGTCTCCGTAACGAAGGGAACTACGGACGCAGTTCATAATCCCACATAAACGCGTTAGAAACACAGCTGCGGGCGATTTGGCAGCAGACAGCTTTGCGTTTTTTTTTTTTTTTACAAAATGGTATGGGTGCCGGTCGTTCAGAAAGCAAAAGCAAACTGCTGAACGTAAGCTTGCCAAGAGATCACTACAGCAAAAAATGTTGGTGTTGACTGCGACGTTCTGTAAAGGATGTGCAACTAACTTTTTTATCTTAGAAACACAGTGCCATAGAGGTATGGATGTATATTTTATGTAGGGCATCGCAATCATCACAATCAACCCAATGTTGATTTTCTAGGGAAATTTACCTTCTGTAGCTTGCCATAGCTTTCTGAATGAAAAGTCAGCATGTAAGTTGAACTTACCGGTGTGGGGGAGTAAACCCACACCTAGCCGCCAGCACACAGGAAGTTTAATTGCGAGTGCCATGAACCCTTTGTCACGCTGACCTCTACAGGTGTGGTGTGATCTCTATTTCGCGAAGTCAGCACGAGACCCTGTTACATGACTTTGGGCTCACCGGTTCATCATCATCAAGTGCCATGCCAGCTGGTGTAGGCGTTCATGACTCTCCACAGATCCCGTTCCTTAGTTTTCTGGATCAACTCTGCTGATTCCACCGTCTCAATCCATGCAGCATCATTTCTCTTGGTCGGCCTCTGCCTCTCTTCCCCTCAATCTTTCTAGTTGTTACAATAGTTGTTGTCTAGTTGGTCGTGCGTCGAAGTACACTTGTTCCTGCAGCGAGGCGCCGTCGTCATTTGGAGGCGACAGGTTCGATCCCGGTTGGTAACTATTATAGCTTTCAAATTTTATGTTGTCTAGTGCGTCTTCTAATCTCTATTTCCTTCCTTTTCTTCTGTGAGTGCCAAATAATACTATGTGTGTCCATTTATGTAGTTGTTACAATGTTCTCCAATGCCTCTCTTCTCGTCACATGACCAAAGAAAGCTATCTCACTGGTTATATGGTGCAACGCCCATATTTTCATAAACCAATCCGCAGACAATGGGTCACGTGCTCAGTTCACTTCTGCTGTCTTTACTTCCCAAGATATTCCCTGGTACCCATTTCAGGCTGGCTCGGTCTGGTCCACCAGATCACATTTTAAACATCTGACTTGATGCGGGTTCGAACTCATGACCACCGACGAGGACTTATCCCCTACGTCACTGCAGCTCCATAACTAGTGACGACCAGGTTCAAATCACTGTGAATTTTGACAAAAATACAAATTCAAAGAAGGTATACTCTCCTTCATTTAGTAGCATGTCCTTTGCAGAACTTCGCTCTCGTAACAACCTTCCGAAAAATCTCTCGATCATAAGCAAGATGTCTCGCGTCCGATACACCCATCTGAAGATCATCGCCACATCCTGCACCCATCTTCTCTTTGGCCTTCCTCTTCCTCTCTTCCCAGGCATATAGCCATCTATTATTGTTCTCTCAAAATTTTCATGACGTTTCAATTGAACAAAAAATTTAGATTCATCGTTCAATTATTTACTCTCCGTTGTGTGACATCTGCAGTAAGTACCTGACGAGATGCAGCGAAATGTGCCAGGCAATAAATCGTACTATATATGGTTTGTGTCTTCGTTATTCAAATTCACTACGGGAAAACATTGTTTTGATTTAGATTTCTGTACGTCCTTTTCAGTTTGCATCCAACTAGACAGAAAATACAGACAAGAAAATCCGGAACCTGAGAATGCGGAAGTACAAGCGTTGATTTTCGAGAATTCGTTAGATGGTGATGCTGTCATCTACACAGATGAGTCGGCCGTCCGACATGTGAGAAGCTCATGGGCCTTCACGACGCGGGCCAGAGGGAGAATTGTGATGGAGGACTCTGATGCTTTTGTTGAGACCACAAGTAGCCTGACTAAGGAAGTCATGGCAGTAAGTAAAGCAATAACATGGCTCGAGACACAAACATTCAATAGGGCATGTTTTCTTAGCGACTCAATGAGCATGCTCAAGACGATAGAGATGGGGTGGATCCGAAGAGAGTGGTTGCTGTCTCTGGAGCGGTCTCGGCTGACAAAGATTAGTTTCATCTTTGTGCCAGGGCATGCGGGAGTACAAGGAAATGAGCGGGCTGACAAGCTCACAGGTAAGGCTAAGGTGGAGGGCGGACACGCAATGGACCAGGCTGACATTCTGAATGCTCTACGAGAAGTAAGACTCGTGCGAGAACCAAGTGATGACTGCGAATCTACAACCATGGTCAGACTGCGAGAACAGCACATTAAAAGAGGGGCGGCCAAACAAGAACACTACGCAGGAAGCCAAAGAAGACTGATAAACCAACACAGAAGTGGTGTCGTTAGCCGCTACACGCTGCGGGATTTGCTGTGGAGGGGATCCGAGCACTTATGGACTGAATGGTTCGATATGCAATGTGGATGATCTGTCGACTAACTAACTAATCAACACTTGATGAGTGATGGGGGAAATGTCTGGAGATATACTGGAAGAGTTGTGCTAGTATAGACCAATCAACACTTGATGAGTGATGGAGGAAATGTCTGGAGACATACTGGGAGTGTGGTGCTAGTATAGACCAATGAACACTTGATGAGTGATGGAAGAAATGTTTGGAGACATACTGGAAACGGGGTACTATGTATAGACCAATCAACACTTGATGAGTGATGGGGGAAATGTCTGGAGATATAATGGAAGCGTGGTGCTAGTATAGACTAATCAACACTTGATGAGTGATGGGGGAAATATCTGGAGACATACTGGAAGCGTGGTACTAGTATAGACCAATCAACACTTGATGAGTGATGGGATCAATGTCTGGAGACATACTGGAAGCGTGGTGCTAGTAAAGACAGCGTGGTGCAAGTATAGACCAAACAACACTTGATGAGTGATAGGGGAAATATCTGGAGACATACTGGAAGCGTGGTGCTAGTATAGACCAATCAACTCTTGATGAGTAATGGGTTCGATATCTGGAGATATACTGGGAGCGTGTTGCTAGTATAAACCAATCAACACTTGATGAGTGATGGGATCAATGTGAAACATACTGGAAGTGTGGTGCTAGTATAGACCAATCAACACTTGATTAGTGATGGGGTCAATATCTGGAGACATACTGGAAGTGTGGTGCTAGTATAGACCAATTAACACTTGAAGAGTGATGTGATCAATGTCTGGAGACATACTGGGAGCGTGGTGCTAGTATAGACCAATCAACACTTGATGAGGATGGGGTCAGTGTCTGAAGACATACTGGGAGCGTGGTGCTAGTATAGACCAATTAACACTTGAAGAGTGATGTGATCAATGTCTGGAGACATACTGGGAGCGTGGTGCTAGTATAGACCAATCAACACTTGATGAGTGATGGGATCAATGTCTGGAGACATACTGGGAGCGTGGTGCTAGTATAGATCAATCAACACTTGATGAGGATGGGGTCAATATCTGGAGACATACTGGGAGCGTGGTGCTAGTATAGATCAATCAACACTTGATGAGTGATGGGATCAATGTCTGGAGACATACTGGGAGCGTGGTGCTAGTATGGACCAATCAACACTTGATGAGTGATGGGGTCAATGTCTGGAGACATATAAGAAGCGTGGTGCTAGTATAGATCAATCAACTCTTGATGAGTAATGGGTTCGATATCTGGTGATATACTGGAAGCGTGGTGCTAGTATAGATCAATCAACACTTAATGAGTGATGGGGTAAATATCTGGAGACATATAGGAAGCGTGGTGCTAGTATAGATCAATCAACACTTGATGAGTGATGGGGTCAATATCTGGAGACATACTGGAAGTGTGGTGCTAGTATAGACCAATTAACACTTGAAGAGTGATGTGATCAATGTCTGGAGACATACTGGGAGCGTGGTGCTAGTATAGACCAATCAACACTTGATGAGGATGGGGTCAGTGTCTGAAGACATACTGGGAGCGTGGTGCTAGTATAGACCAATTAACACTTGAAGAGTGATGTGATCAATGTCTGGAGACATACTGGGAGCGTGGTGCTAGTATAGACCAATCAACACTTGATGAGGATGGGGTCAATATCTGGAGACATACTGGGAGCGTGGTGCTAGTATAGATCAATCAACACTTGATGAGTGATGGGATCAATGTCTGGAGACATACTGGGAGCGTGGTGCTAGTATGGACCAATCAACACTTGATGAGTGATGGGGTCAATGTCTGGAGACATATAGGAAGCGTGGTGCTAGTATAGATCAATCAACTCTTGATGAGTAATGGGTTCGATATCTGGTGATATACTGGAAGCGTGGTGCTAGTATAGATCAATCAACACTTAATGAGTGATGGGGTAAATATCTGGAGACATATAGGAAGCGTGGTGCTAGTATAGATCAATCAACACTTGATGAGTGATAGGGGAAATATCTGGAGACATACTGGAAGCGTGGTGCTAGTATAGATCAATCAACACTTGATGAGTGATAGGGGAAATATCTGGAGACATACTGGAAGCGTGGTGCTAGTATAGATCAATCAACACTTGATGAGTGATGGGGTCAATATCTGGAGACATATAGGAAGCGTGGTGCTAGTATAGACCAATCAACTCTTGATGAGTAATGGGTTCGATATCTGGAGATATACTGGGAGCGTGGTGCTAGTATAAACCAATCAACACTTGATGAGTGATGGGATCAATGTAAAACATACGGGGAGCGTGGTGCTAGTATGGACCAATCAACACTTGATGAGTGATGGGATCAATGTCTGGAGACATATAGGAAGCGTGGTGCTAGTATGGACCAATCAACACTTGATGAGTGATGGGGTCAATATCTGGAGACATACTGGAAGTGTGGTGCTAGTATAGATCAATCAACACTTGATGAGTGATGGGGTCAATATCTGGAGACATACTGGAAGCGTGGTGCTAGTATAGACCAATCAACACTTGATGAGTGATGGGGTCAATATCTGGAGACATACTGGAAGCGTGGTGCTAGTATAGACCAATCAACACTTGATGAGGATGGGGTCAATATCTGGAGACATACTGGAAGCGTGGTGCTAGTATAGACGAATCAACACTTGATGAGTGATGGGGTCAATGTCTGGAGACATACTGGAAGCGTGGTGCTAGTATAGACCAATCAACATTTGATGAGTGATGGGGTCAATGTCTGGAGACATACTGGAAGCGTGGTGCTAGTATAGACCAATCAACATTTGATGAGTGATGGGGGAAATGTCTGGAGATATACTGGAAGCGTGGTACTAGTATAGACCAATCAACACCTGATGGGTGATGAGGGAAATTGCCATACCGCGACTCTGCTACTTATAATGTAATGGTAACATCAAGAAATCAACGGTAAGTCAGTTTGTAATCCTACGGCTCAAACGATCCAACAGTAACTTGTAAATGAACTGGAGCCGGAAATAGCAAGTAATGATAAGGTAGACTCTTGCTGAGCATCATAAACAGTCGTTGCTTTATTTTCACAGCTGACACAAGGTTATGGTAGTAATATCGATGTTTCTCTAAAGGGCCTCTGCTGCCAAGCCGGCGATAGAGTTAATTAAATATCTAATATATTATCGTACGAACCATATTTCACTCTCAGTCATTTGTCGCCTTCATTCTTCTGTTCGTCTGTCCATCATTTGTGACGCTGTTCGGTCAGTCTATCTAGGTTATCTCTGCCCACAGGGTTTTCAGTCGACGGCGACTTTCCGTGACATCATTGGTGCTTCATCTGTCCGTGTAATCCATCCACTGATCTTTTGCCAAACAACTGTTAGCCACGCCAATTTCTTGAGCATCCAAAATTGCACTGCCTTCTCGTTCGCCTTTCCCCACAAGTCTGCCGTTGTTGGGCTAATCGCTCTGTGACGTTTCTTGTGTTTCTAACGCGTCTCTTAGTTTTATATCGTATTTGGCGTCGAGGATTTCTCTCTACTCCATATGACGTCATTCATGCTCGCACCGACTATATGGCAGAAATGTCTGGAGACATACCGGAAGCGTTGTGCTAGTATAGACCAATCAACGCTTGATGAGTGATGGAAGAAATGTTTGGAGACATTCTGGGAGCGTGGTGCTAGTATACACCAATCAACACTTGATGAGTGATGGTGTCAATATCTGGAGATATACTGGAAGCGTAGTGCTAGTATAGACCAATCAACACGTGATGAGTGATGGGGTCAATATCTGGAGATATACTGGAAGCGTGGTACTAGTATAGATCAATCAACACTTGATGAGTGATGGGGTCAATATCTGGAGATATACTGGAAGCGTGGTACTAGTATAGATCAATCAACACTTGATGAGTGATGGGGGTCAATATCTGTGAAGATATACTGGAAGCGTAGTGCTAGTATAGACCAATCAACACTTGATGAGTGATGGGGTCAATATCTGGAGATATACTAGGATATAACATTTCCTACTGCCCATGTTAGCCCGGCGAGATGGGGGATCAGGTCAGTTTAAAAACATTCACCCCCATGGGGATTCAAACATATGGCCACGTGGAGTTAAGCATGGCCGAAAGGATAAGGGTATTCATTCTTAAACACCCGGTGTGCTGATGCTAGGGATAAGGGTGTTCATTCTTAAATACCCGGTGTGCTGATGCTAAGTTAAGGGGTGCAACGACTACACCGTACAGTTGGACTAAAATGTTGACTTGGGGATGTAAATTACAAGTACCTCTGAAGTCGGAGTCGGCTCGCCCGAGATCTACAGAGAGACACGAGAACCTACGCTAGTTGGCATGAGACATCATGATGATGATGATGATGATAGCAATGTTGGTAATTGCACAAACAAAACATTTTTTGCTGACGGAGCTCATAAACCCTGATAGGAAAACCATCTATGTGAAGGACACACGGAATGACAAACCACCACCGTCTTATGGAAGTTCTTGTCAGAACACAGGCTAGGACAACAATGACAAACCACTGCCGCCTAATGGAAGTTCTTGTCAGAACAAAGGCTAGGACAACAATCACAAACCTCTGCCGCCTAATATAAGTTCTTGTCAGAACACAGGCTAGGACAACAATGACAAACCTCTGCCGCCTAATGGAAGTTCTTGTCAGAACACAGGTTAGGGCAACAATGACAAACCTCTGCCGCCTAATGGAAGATCTTGTCAGAACACAGGTTAGGGCAACAATGACAAACCACTGCCGCCTAATGGAAGTTCTTGTCAGAACAAAGGCTAGGACAACAATGACAAACCTCTGCCGCCTAATGGAAGTTCTTGTCAAAACACAGGTTAGGGCAACAATGACAAACCTCTGCCGCCTAATGGAAGTTCTTGTCAGAACACAAGTTAGGGCAACAATGACAAACCACTGCCGCCTAATGGAAGTTCTTGTCAGAACACAGGCTAGGACAACAATGACAAACCACTGCCGCCTAATGGAAGTTCTTGTCAGAACAAAGGCTAGGACAACAATGACAAACCTCTGCCGCCTAATATAAGTTCTTGTCAGAACACAGGCTAAAACAACAATGACAAACCTCTGCCGCCTAATGGAAGTTCTTGTCAGAACACAGGTTAAAGCAACAATGACAAACCTCTGCCGCCTAATGGAAGTTCTTGTCAAAACACAGGTTAGGGCAACAATGACAAACCTCTGCTGCCTAATGGAAGTTCTTGTCAGAACACAGGTTAGGGCAACAATGACAAACCACTGCCGCCTAATGGAAGTTCTTGTCAGAACACAGGCTAGGACAACAATGACAAACCACTGCCGCCTAATGGAAGTTCTTGTCAGAACAAAGGCTAGGACAACAATGACAAACCTCTGCCGCCTAATATAAGTTCTTGTCAGAACACAGGTTAGGGCAACAATGACAAACCTCTGCTGCCTAATGGAAGTTCTTGTCAGAACACAGGTTAGGGCAACAATGACAAACCACTGCCGCCTAATGGAAGTTCTTGTCAGAACACAGGCTAGGACAACAATGACAAACCACTGCCGCCTAATGGAAGTTCTTGTCAGAACAAAGGCTAGGACAACAATGACAAACCTCTGCCGCCTAATATAAGTTCTTGTCAGAACACAGGTTAGGACAACAATGACAAACCTCTGCAGCCTAATGGAAGTTCTTGTCAGAACACAGGTTAGGGCAACAATGACAAACCACTGCCGCCTAATGGAAGTTCTTGTCAGAACACAGGCTAGGACAACAATGACAAACCACTGCCGCCTAATGGAAGTTCTTGTCAGAAGAAAGGCTAGGACAACAATGACAAACCTCTGCCGCCTAATATAAGTTCTTGTCAGAACACAGGTTAGGACAACAATGACAAACCTCTGCAGCCTAATGGAAGTTCTTGTCAGAACACAGGTTAGGGCAACAATGACAAACCTCTGCCGCCTAATGGAAGTTCTTGTCAGAACACAGGTTAGGGCAACAATGACAAACCTCTGCCGCCTAATGGAAGTTCTTGTCAGAACAAAGGCTAGGACAACAATGCCAGACCAGACAAAAAATGTATACATGCAGAGCCCACAAGTTCGGGAAGGCAATTTGAATATGGAAAGAGAAATATAGAAAATAAACCTCAACCATCAAATTCGTAAGGTGTTGCATTGGCCTAAATGGCACGACACTGGAAAACAGACATTAACGCACTACAACGGATGTTATGCACCACACGTAGCAAAGTTCGATCGCAGAAGAAGGTAATTGCAAACTAAAAAAAATATCTGGCCTGTATCAAACAAATGAAATGTCTGAGTTTGGGCAATCACCAATTAAATGTTTGTCATTTCAGCTTGACGGCACAAGAAATTAATATGGCAATGCCATAGCAATACAGAAAACAATAACTTCTGCTGTAGCATTGCAATGTTTGTACCATCTAGTAGCTGAAACGACAAATAGTTTTATTTTTGATTCAGATGAACTGGCTGATCAGTCACAATTTAAGAGAGAAATATTTTTATTTTTGATTCAGATGAACTGGCTGATCAGTCACAATTTAAGAAGGACAACACATGGATTGACGAAGCCGAAATTCTAGATTCTCAAACTCAGACTTTCGACTTAATGAATGAGCTTTGATAATTAGATTGCAAAAATTCAGGTTGAAGATGTGGCTGGCCAGACAAGAGCAGAGTATCCATTGCACGAGAAGGCTCATCGATCAACACCAAACTGGCAATCTCTGTACCCTGATGGATATGGCATTTCTTGTTTGGATCTTGTAGTGGTATAGGGTAAAGATAGAGGGATAGTACCTCACGGTGAGTGGCAGCCATATCCCAAGGGATAGACCAGGATCCTGTTTGGTTCCCATCTCTTTACCTAACTCATGTATGGCTCCACGAATACCGCTTGTGTACGGCGGTGGCCACACCACGGGCAACGGTCTTGGCTGACTGGCTAAACTACATGAGTGAAGTAGGGGTAATATCCTACTAAGGGAATGTCCATCCCTAGTACACAAATCTAAATCTAATAGATCTAAATAGATCAACGGCTTCGAAAGCGAAACAGTAGAGTGTGCGGCACACACGAGGCGTATTCAGGACACGATAGTGGCTGGCCATCGTGGAAGAGATTGGGACCTCACCATGTAATATCCCAAAGACAGCAATGGTAATTCAACAACAAGAAAAAAGCGATACGTGTAATTCTTGGCCCCCTGGAGATGAGCCTGTTGTAAATATACACAGGGAAGAGACAACTCCTATAGTGAATAAGGAAGTGTATTATGACGACTGCATCCCAAATTCTTTTGAAAGGGTGCATTCTGACAATACCTACCTGAAAAGTAGAAGGAGAAGTCTGAGAATTGGTACGTGGAACGTACGCACCTGATATCAAGCAGGGAAGTTAAATGATAACCTTATTGCAGAGGCAAAAAAACATGAATTTGGATATCTTAGGCGTATCTGAAACAAGATGGACAGATACAAGTTATATAAGGAGAGAAGATTACGTATTCATTAATTCAGGAGGAGATCATCACGAGAGAGGAGTAGGAATTTTAGTAAAACGAGATTTAGAGAAAAAATATTAGTGGATTCTGGACTCATAAAGATAGGAAGATACTTCTTAAAATTAAGGCAAGACAGTTCAACATAGTAATTCTTCAGACATATGCTCCGACAACTGATTATAATGATGAACAGCTAGAAGAATACTATGAAGACCTACAACTAACACTGAAAGTTGTAAAATCATCAGAGGTCCTAATTGTCATGGGAGATATGAACGCAAAAGTCGGAAAAAATAAATGTAGGCAGATAGTAGGGCAAAGGAAATTCGTAAATTGATTAAAGAAATTAGACGTAGACAGTCAAAATTTTTTGGACATGTAATGAGAAGAAATGGATTGGAGAACTTAGTGACAACTGGCAAGATCGAAGGGAATAGACCAAGAGGAAGACCGAGAGGAAAATACCGGGATGGCTTGGCCACATGGCATAGACGAGACAGGAACTCTGAGCTGATCCATGACGCTGGTGATCGAGTGAAATGGCGAGTCATGACCGCCCACGCTTTCCGGCATGGCACATGATTGATTGATTGAGGGCAATATGGTATGGGACAGTGAAACGACAGAGGAGACCGGCTGATACAGTTCTGTGAAGAAAACAATCTTATTGTTTGCAACACATTCTTTCAACATAACCCTAGGAAACTGTATACATGGAAAAGCCCTGGAGGTACAACAAGAAACCAGATTGACTGCATTATGATTAGAAATAGATTTAAAAACAATGTTAAAAATGCCGAAACATACCCTGGTGCTGATATCAACTCTGACCATAATCCTGGTGTATTAAAATTACAAATAAAACTTAAAAACCCAGGAATAAGGAAATCGAAGACACCTCAAGTTGATATATCGGCATTGAAACAACCAGAAATAAGTCAACTATACCTAATTGAAGTCAAAAATAGATATGATGGGCTAATAATTGAAAGTATGGAACAATATCGACGTGAAAATCCCGAGGATAAAATTAATACAAAATGGGAAAGTACAAAAACCAGTATTCAGACTGCAAATATCACCTTGCCAGTGAAAATTAATGAGAAAAAACAATTGTGGATAACCGATGAAATATTGAGTAAAATGTCTCAAAGAAAGAAAGCAAAGAACACTCCAGAGTATATAGTAATAGATAGGGAAATACGTCACAAGTGCAGCGTTGCCAAAGAAGAGTGGCTGCAGAAACACTGCAAAGAAATGGAGGATCTGAAAATAAAACACAACTCGAAAGAATGACATGAACATATAAAAAGATTTACAAAGAAGAAAAGTAATATAACAGGAAACGGTTGTATCAGAGGAAAAAATTGAAAAATTATAATTAATAACACTGACATAATACAAATAATGAACAGAGTACACAGAAGATTTATTCTGGGACAACAGGGTCAATAGACCAACATTGTATAATACTCAAGATGGACCAAAAATATTAACGGCTGAAGTAGAAAAGGCTATTAAAAAGATGAAAGAAGGAAAGGCTGCAGGTCCTGACAAGATAACAACAGAGATGATAAAATCCTTATCCAGTTTTGGCATTGAAACTATCACAGAATTATGTAATGATATATATATATATATATATATATATATATATATATATATATATATATATATATATATATATATATATATATATATATATATATATATATATATATATATAATACTGGGTACATCCCCAAGGATTTGAAAACATCCATTTTCATCACACTACCGAAGAAGCCAAGAGCTGTTTAGTGTGAAGATTACAAAACTATTAGCTTAATGAGCCACATAACTAAGATACTACTCAAGGTCATAGAAGAAAGAATTCAACATAAAATAGATGAGGAAGTAGCTGAAGAACAATTTGGGTTCCGCAAAAACAGCGGCACCAGAGAAGCAATTATCTGTTTGAGGATGTTAATTGAAAAATATATAGAAGTTCAAAAAAGTATATATGTTTGTTTAATATACTACAAGAAAGCTTTTGATAGAGTACAACATGAACGACTAATTACGTGTCTTCAAGATATAGGAGTAGACGGAAAGGACACCAGACTTATTAAGAACAAGTGGCGTCTATTAGATGCGGTAATCACTATTCGTCACCTATAGCGATAAAAAGAGGAGTACGGCAGGGATATGTACTGTCCCCAAGCCTCTTCAACCTATACACAGAAAGAATTTTTAAGCAAGCTAAAATGCCTGGACTCAACATCAGTGGAAGAATCATAAACAATCTTAGATATGCTGACGATACCGTGTTACTAGCAGAAAGTGAGCAAGAGTTGGTTGCAAAACCTAGAGGAAGAAGTAAACAGGCACAGTGCAGAATGTGGCTTAGATATTAACATCCAAAAAACAAAAACTATGATAATTAGCAGTGAAAAGGAAGGTCATCAATGAACATCACAGTAAACGGGCAGATACAAGAACAAGTAACAAGTTTCTCTTATCTTAGACATATAATAACAGATGATGGCAGAAGTGAAATGGAAATAAAAAAGAGAATAGGAATGGCCAAAAATGCTTTCAACGGCATAACATCAGTATTAACATCTAGAGAGATTAATAACGCATTAAAGATGAGAATTGTCAAATGCTGCGTATATTCATCGCTACTGTATGGCGCGGAAGCCTGGACATTGAACAAGCAACTAGAAAGTTGCATAGAAGCCCTGGAGATGTGGATATACAGACGAATATGTTGTATTTCATGGAAACAAAAACAATCAAATGCAGAGGTTCTAAAAAAGCTGGGAATGGAGAGAGAGTTGATGAAAGAAATAAAGAGGAGACAAGTGAAATATTTTGGCCACGTTAAAAGACATGATACTCTTATAAAAACCATACTGGAAGGCAAGGTTGAGGGCAAGCGAGCAAGAGGTAGACAACGATACAAGTATGAGGATAACATCAAGAGATGGACCAACATCAGCCTGACAGAATGTACAGTCAAGGCAAGAGACAGAGAGTGGTGGAGATCCATTGCAGCCAACCTTCATTGCGGAGACAGCACCTGATTGATTTATTGTTTAGATCACATGGTAGTAGAATAAATATTCAAATAAAACCTAATATATGCACAAATGTGACATTATAATGAATCCCTGCAACCTCCTTTTCACAATTTCTTTTTATTTCAGAAAAAAAAGGAGAATTTACAGCGCGATGTTGCCAATCTTGTTGTTGATGACGAGGGGACACCAGTCTGATATTGAAGATGTGTTTCTTTGTGCTCTCCCCTGGCTTCATCAGAAAATGCAGCCACATATTTTATTCAAAACTGTAATCTTCATTTGGTGAAGTTAAACACAAGACACAAAAATAGGTTGCACGATTTATTGCCTGGCAAATTTCGCTGCATCTCATCAGATGTATACTGCAGAGTTATATATCAAGTATTCTCTTAGTGAATTAAATCAGGCGCTAACAAATTCTCCTTATTCGAACATATAAATGACGGCATTTACTTTACTGGATATATAACACGGCAGCATGCACATGACGAGATGAAGCGAAATCTTCCAGACAATAAATCGTGTTATGTTTAATTAATTCATTCTTAGACTATCTCATTCAGCCCCGATTTATGCGGGTGTTTTACTAAGGGCGCTCAAAGTGTTGTAATTTCGTAAGAAATCTTTAAGACAGACGGGAGTGCCGCGTGTCATTGTGTAGACACACTATTGGCCTAAATTGCCCGCGCGTACACGATACGCAGAGGGCTTGGTGCTGCTTACATAAGAAATTGGCAGGAAGCCTGTGTTAGTGTGTATGAAAAGGTACTGCAGGGTGTATTTGTAATGACTGTGCAGTGTTTGAAAATATTGCCGGTCCAAGTTTTGTATTTACCTATTATACTGCATGAACTTTACAGAGGGTGAATACAAAACTTGGACCGGCAATATTTTCAAACACTGCATAGTAATTAAAAATACACCCTATACTTACCAAGTGTATTCTTCTGGGTCGTACTATCAGCGTACTACCAGTCTTTCCCAGAAGTTACGAGAAGAAATCAAGTGCAAAAGAAGCAGGATGCTATCCAGAGGTGTTCATCTGCTTAATGACAATGCGTTAACTGCTGGCGCCATAAACCTTGGCCATCATTGCGGCATGACGTCATGCACCATACTTGGCCCAAGTGGCTTCTTCCTCTGACCAAACATAAAGAATCTGCTTCATGACAAAGGGCCAGCTCATGGCACCATAAAACTTGCCCATTATTGCGGGTACGGCATCAAGCGCCACACTTGGCTCAAGTGGCTTCTTCCTCTGACCAAATGTGAAGAATCTGCTTGATGGACATCATTTGTCCAATAACCTGTTCTTGATAACTGAGCTGAAGACGTGACTCCGGGTCCAGACATGGGCAGCTATACTATCAGGGCATCAGATTTGTGACGAAGAAAACTGGGAGAAGTTCACCGTCTTCAGCGGTGAATACGTAGAGAAGAACTTTAAATTCACACCAATTTCCAGGAATGTACCTCTTTATTCTCAAGTGCGCAACATTTCGATTACGTTTTTTTTTTATTTGGACAGAGCTACGATGTTCGTGCTTTTTGTGCGGTGCTTTTGGCAGTCGGTTAGCGGTTAGAAAAAGACCAATTTATAAGTATCACAAGTCACATAGCACAAACCTGATGTAGTATTTAAAGTGTCGGACCATCATATTATGTAGGCCGGAGTGCATGAAAACATGGGTGGTTAGTCTTTCCCTTCCGTAGCAGATCCTTCGGGTGCTGTGTTCGAAACCCTTGTAGCGCAACACCAGACCGAGCGCTAAATTAAATTTATGATGTAAATCAATAGACGAAATGAAACATAAAAATTAGTGTATGTGGGGAGATATTAGACAAGAGAGGAAGACGGAGACAGAAAGAAGAAAAAAAAGTCGAAAGTCGCTTAAAAGTCGACAGGGTCGACTTCATTGCACCGGGTTTTATCCCATATAGCTCAGTCTTTTTCCACAGGAGTCTCGGAAAAATTTAACTAGTGAACCGAAGGACGCGGCCCGGAATCGAACCCACAACCTTCGGAGCCCGAGTCAAACGGCTTGACCACTTCGCCACAGAGACTTCAGAAAGAAGAATATGGATAAACATCTGGGCGACAAACAATAATATAAATAGCACTGACCTTATTAACTGATTGAGTGCCATGGGATGATTAATCGCATTAAGCGACTTCCCGTATCTGTCAGGGGCTGATATATCTCTGAAATGTCATTGCGTTATAATACAGCATGTCTGCTACTATATTAACAACTTTTCAGTCACAACTTGGACACACCCCTATTTCCCATTTTTCCGCCATCCATTTTTATTTGGCCCAAACCTAAGTTTTGCTTGGCACTGAACCAGTTAATGTATGAGACGATAGATAATCGGAGAGTCCAGATCTCTGATGTTGACTTCAGACTGGTGAAGAGGATTCCTCACGGGGAATGCACATTCTGGACAAGTATGCTGCTGCTTTATCCAAAGACATTTAGAAATTTGCAGTCTAGATTTGCAAAACTAAAGCACGTCGTGTGCCTCAAGGTGATGAGTGTCCCACCTCTTTGCCACATTAATACCCATAGTTTGGTATCTTCTTCTGCGTTCATCCGGAGTTTTTTTTCGGACGTGATTGCGTTGTGCCTGTTTACAGCAGAGCTGCATTCTTGCGCCGTTAGGCCGACACATCCGACTTCTGTGGGCATTTGTTGACCGGGTTAACCTTCCCGGCCATAGTTTGATATAAGCGTACATTTCAGTGAACCAAACGGTGAGGAAACGATATTGGTACTGGATATGACATGCATTGAGAAACTATATTAATTGTACAACTAGATAGGACAAGCATTGAGAAAACACGTTAACATTATAAATAGATAGAACACGTTATTGTGTGCGATAGTTATTGAGAAAATGTGTTAATAGCACAGCTAGATAGGACACGCATTGAGAAAATATGTTAATAGTACAACTAGATAGGACACGCATTGAGAAAATCTGTTAAAAGTGTAACTAGATAGGACATGCATTGTGAAAACACGTTAACAGTATAACTAGATAGGACATGCAATGTTTCGTGACGAAGAAGTTACGAACGCAGTTCGTGTTCCCGCATACCCGCGTTCGAAACACAGCTGCGCGCGACTAGGTAGAAGACCGCGTTGCGCTGGGTTTTTTTACGAAATGGTATGGATGCCGGTCGTTCAGAAAACAACGGCAAACTACTGAACGTAAACTTGCCAAGACATCAACAACAGCAGATTATGCAGAATATGCAACTTACTATAGATAGGGCACGCATTGAGAAACCCTGTTAATATAAACTTACTATAGATAGGGCACGCATTGAGAAACCCTGTTAATAGTATAGCTAGACAGTCCCGGCTCTGGAGCCCCTGGGGGTGAAATAAACTGTAAGTAAAAAGTAAAGGAGCCAATTACATGCCACGGGGCGTACACAGTATAAGGTGCTAGCCCTGTATTTGGCGCTGGGTGGGTGTTGTACTCAGTATCACGCTAGCAGACTTTACTGCCCATGTTATGATGTCCATTCTAAGCTGGGTCGGCCTGGGAACCCAGAGTTATTGACAACAAAATGCTGGCCTCAATGAGGATTCGAACTCATGACCACTGGACCTGTAGGCAAGTGTGCCAGCGACCCATATCCTCTATTTACCACAGAGTAATGGGGGACAAGTCTTTAGAGGAGAGCGCCCGGGTTAGCTATTGAAGTGTACCAGCGACCACTGTCCTGGTATTTACCACAGAGTAATGGTGGAAAAGTCTTTAGAGGAGAGCGCCCGGGTTAGCTATTGAAGTGTACCAGCGACCCCTGTCCTGGTATTTACCACAGAGTAATGGTGGACAAGTCTTTAGTGGAGAGCGTCCGGGTTAGCTATTGAAGTGTACCAGCGACCCCTGTCCTCGTATTTACCACAGAGTAATGGTGGACAAGTCTTTAGAGGAGAGCGCCCGGGTTAGCTATTGAAGTGTACCAGCGACCCCTGTCCTCGTATTTACCACAGAGTAATGGTGGACAAGTCTTTAGAAGAGAGAGTCCGGGCTAGCCATTCACGTGTGCCAACGACCGCTATCTTCGTATTTACCACAGATTCACAGGGGACATGTCTTTAGCAGAGCAGTGAGCGTGTTTCGCAATGTCCCGACATTGACTGAGTCGAAGGGTCGAAGCCAGCTGCCAGCGATTTGTAAGCAGGTCTCTTTGCGTTTATTTCGATGGTACGGGGCGTCGGTCGTTGAGAAAACAGTAGCAAGCTACTGAACTTAAAAATGACCTAGTAAATTACAGCTTTAAAATTCTAGGGTTGATTGCAATGTCCTGCAAAAGATATGAAGCTAACTTACAACCCAGTCTTTATATTTGATCTGAGTGGATGAGTGTTTATCAAATGTTTATATTTCAAATGGAGAAAATAATAATTGTAGTCTTCACCCGGTTTATATTTGATCCGAGTGGATGAGTGTTGGCACGATATGTATATTGTATCTGATTATTTGAGTATTTATGTTTACATTTGAATGAGTATATTTGATGTGAGAGAGGTCTAGATTGTTTATATTTGATATGAATGGGTGAATAAGTTTCACCCCGCCGTTCTCATGTGATGCTACTGAATGTTAGAACGGACAGTGAGGAGTAATGGATGACAGTGTCAGTACAACAGAAAGACAGCGAGGAGTAATGGATGACAGTGTCAGTACAACAGACAGACAGTGGGGAGTAATGGATGACAGTGTCAGTACATTAGGCAAACAGTGAGGAGTACTGGATGACAGTGTCAGTACAACAGAAAGACAGTGAGGAGTAATGGATGACAGTGTCAGTACAACAGAAAGACAATGAGGAGTAATGGATGACAGTGTCAGTACAACAGACAGACAGTGGGGAGTAATGGATGACAGTGTCAGTACATTAGGCAAACAGTGAGGAGTAATGGATGGCAGTGTCAGTACAACAGAAAGACAGTGAGGAGTCATGGATGACAGTGTTAGTACAACAGAAAGACAGTTAGGAGTAATGGATGACAGTGCCAGTACAACAGAAAGACAGTGAGGAGTAATGGATGACAGTGTCAGTACAACAGACAGTTGGAGCAATGGATGCAGTGTCAGTACAACAGACAAATAGAGAGGAGTAATGGATGACAGTGTCAGTACAACCGACAGTAAGGAGTAATGAATGGCAGTGTCAGTACAACAGACAGTGAGGAGTAATGGATGACAGTATCAGTATAACAGACAGTTGGAGCAATGGATGGCAGTGTCAGTACAACAGACAGAGAGGAGTAATGGATGACAGTGTCAGTACTACCGACAGTAAGGAGTAATGAATGACAGTGTCAGTACAACAGACAGACAGTGGGGAGTAATGGATGACAGTGTCAGTACAACAGACAGTTGGAGCAATGGATGGCAGTGTCAGTACAACAGACAAATAGAGAGGAGTAATGGATGACAGTGTCAGTACAACAGACAGTTGGAGCAATGGATGGCAGTGTCAGTACAACAGAAAGACAGTGAGGAGTAATGGATGACAGTGTCAGTACAACAGACAGACAGTGGGGAGTAATGGATGACAGTGTCAGTACATTAGGCAAACAGTGAGGAGTAATGGATGGCAGTGTCAGTACAACAGAAAGACAGTGAGGAGTCATGGATGACAGTGTTAGTACAACACAAAGACAGTTAGGAGTAATGGATGACAGTGCCAGTACAACAGAAAGACAGTGAGGAGTAATGGATGACAGTGTCAGTACAACAGACAGTTGGAGCAATGGATGCAGTGTCAGTACAACAGACAAATAGAGAGGAGTAATGGATGACAGTGTCAGTACAACCGACAGTAAGGAGTAATGAATGGCAGTGTCAGTACAACAGACAGTGAGGAGTAATGGATGACAGTATCAGTATAACAGACAGTTGGAGCAATGGATGGCAGTGTCAGTACAACAGACAGAGAGGAGTAATGGATGACAGTGTCAGTACTACCGACAGTAAGGAGTAATGAATGACAGTGTCAGTACAACCGACAGTAAGGAGTAATGAATGACAGTGTCAGTACAACCGACAGTAAGGAGTAATGGATGACAATGTCAGTACAACAGACAGTGGAGAGTAATGGATGACAGAGTCAGTACACCAGGCAGACAGCGAGGAATAATTGATGACAGTGTCAGTACAATAGACAAACAGTGAGAAATAATGGATGGCAGTGTTAGTACAACACAGAGACAGTGAGGAGTAATGAATGACAGTGTCAGTACAACACAGAGACAGTGAGGAGTAATGAATGACAGTGTCAGTATAATAGAGAGACCATTTCATGTTAACACGCATTTTGCTTGTAAATATATAGCAGAGAATGAATTTACTCTTTCTTGGCATAATTTTCAGTGAAATAAACATAATGTTTTTACAGTATGCACTTTTATAACCCTACTTATCACAGGTTATGTGGCGAAGGTCTTACCAACGCAAATCGCAATCCCGCATATGGCGTTCGAAACACAGCTACGTGCGATTTGGCAGCAGACCGCCCTGCGTTGCTTTTCGTATGGGTACCGGTCGCTCAGGAAGCAATGGCAAACTACTGAACATAAACTTGTCAAGAAATCACAAACATGCCGGGGCTGACTGCGACGTCCTGTAAAGGTTATGCAACTAACTTAACTCATCATCATCAACTTCTTCTTGATGTACCTGGTCTGTGGCAGACACTAGCCATAACGATTCCCCAATTGTTTTTGCTTTCTCATATTTTGATGTTGATGTTGCATACAATATTTGTCAATCAGTTGTTTCTTCAGTTTTCCAATGCCACTTCTTGTCTGTCTTTCTCTGCCTGGTGTGTTCCTCAAAGGGTAGTTTCTCTATTTAACCTTTTCTGTTTGATTCTACTTCTTCCTCTACGGATCTTTCATTCTGGGGTAGCATTGGCCATCAACCAGCTTATCCCGTGTACTTGTGTTTGGTTGGGTTTTGTAGCTAAAAGTGTCTACAGGACGTGGAAACCAGTCGCATGCCAACCCTCCCTGATCGCATCCTACAACATGCATGATGGGTTATTGTGTCACTGTTCTCTGTTGGGTTATTGTGTCACTGTTCTCTGTTGGGTTATAGTGTCACTGTTCTCTATTGGGTTATAGTGTTACTGTTCTCTGTTGAGTTATAGTGTTACTGTTCTCTGTTGGGTTATTGTGTCACTGTTCTCTGTTGGGTTATAGTGTTACTGTTCTCTGTTGGGTTATTGTGTCACTGTTCTCTGTTGGGTTATAGTGTTACTGTTCTCTGTTGGGTTATTGTGTCACTGTTCTCTGTTGAGTTATAGTGTTACTGTTCTCTGTTGGGTTATTGTGTCACTGTTCTCTGTTGGGTTATTGTGTCACTGTTCTCTGTTGAGTTATAGTGTTACTGTTCTCTGTTGGGTTATTGTGTCACTGTTCTCTGCTGGGTTATTGTGTCACTGTTCTCTGTTGGGTTATAGTGTTACTGTTCTCTGCTGGGTTATTGTGTCACTGTTCTCTGTTGAGTTATAGTGTTACTGTTCTCTGTTGGGTTATTGTGTCACTGTTCTCTGTTGGGTTATAGTGTTACTGTTCTCTGCTGGGTTATGGTGTCACTGTTCTCTGCTGGGTTATAGTGTTACTGTTCTCTGCTGGGTTATAGTGTTACTGTTCTCTGTTGGGTTATAGTGTTCTCTGCTGGGTTATTGTGTCACTGTTCTCTGTTGGGTTATAACTGTTCTCTGTTGGGTTATAGTGTTACTGTTCTCTGTTGGGTTATAGTGTTACTGTTCTCTGTTGGGTTATATTGTTCTCTGCTGGTTTATAGTGTTACTGTTCTCTGTTGGGTTATAGTGTTACTGTTCTCTGTTGGGTTATAGTGTTCTCTGCTGGGTTATAGTGTTACTGTTCTCTGTTGGGTTATAGTGTTACTGTTCTCGGCTGGGTTGTAGTGTTACTGTTCTCTGCTGGATTATAGAGTTACTGTTCTTTGTTGGGTTATAGTGTTACTGTTTTTTATTGAGTTAAGGTGTTCTCTGCTGGGTTATAGTGTTACTGTTCTCTGTTGGATTATAGTGTTCTCTGCTGGGTTATAATGTTACTGTTCTCTGCTGGATTATAGAGTTACTGTTCTTTGTTGGGTTGCAGTGTTCTCTGTTGGGTTATAGTGTTACTGTTCTTTGTTGAGTTAAGGTGTTCTTTGTTGAGTTACAGTGTTACTGTTCTCTGTTGAGTTATAGTGTTACTGTTCTCTGTTGAGTTATAGTGTTACTGTTCTCTGTTGAGTTATAGTGTTACTGTTCTCTGTTGAGTTATAGTGTTACTGTTCTCTGTTGAGTTATAGTGTTACTGTTCTCTGTTGAGTTATAGTGTTACTGTTCTCTGTTGAGTTAGTGTTACTGTTCTCTGTTGAGTTATAGTGTTACTGTTCTCTGTTGAGTTATAGTGTTACTGTTCTCTGTTGAGTTATAGTGTTACTGTTCTCTGCTGTGTTATAGTGTTGACTGCTCTTTGCTTCCCTTCAGGGCAACAGTATCACGGGGACGTTTTCGTTCATTGCAATTTATGGCAGTTGACCCCACTCTAAGTTCACGGACTGCATACAGTTTACCCCTACATCCTTTGTGGCTCTATGGTCCCAAGATGAACAACTGTTGAGGTGTAGCAACAGTTCACTAACTCTGAGAAAATAATAATGCATGCCTTTGCAGGACGATCCGTTCAAACCCATGTTGATTTTCTACGCAATTGTATGTTCAGCTGTTTGCCAATGAAAGTCGGGATCTTAGTCAAATATGACTGAGCTACCGCATGACAGTAGACGGTACTGCCTTCTTTCTGTTAGCGCCGAATGTTGGGTCTTAGTCAGATATGACTGAGCTACCGTATGACAGTAGACGGTACTGCCTGCTTTCTGTTAGCGCCGAACATTTGGCGGTGCTCAAAAAACACGACACCCCACATTGTACCAACGGCTTAGGGTGAAGTAGTGCATTTGGGAGGGTACAAGCCATACCCTAGTGCGAGGAAATGCAACCTAAAGACTAAATGTCATGGCAGGGCAGACCAGGCTCTAAGCCTAGGTCGGCAGTTGGTCTAGGATGGAAGCTCCGACATGCGGACAGTTAGAGCATTGCTTTGCTGATTCAGCAGCTTGTCATGTTGCAGACATATTGGTACTACCTTTCCTCTGGAGTAAACTAGCCAGGCCGAGAAGGATCATGCTGTATGGGCATCACATGGTCTCTAAATTCAGCCCAGGCTTTGTGCTATGGAGAGAAATAACTCCATTTTACAAACTATCGTCTGTCAAGACGGCAAGGTGCCAGTCAGTTTGCCACTAATTTCTGAATTAGAAATTAACAACGCATGGGTTGACCCCGTTACCCTGCCATCAGCGCACACAAAGTTTAAGAGCTAGAGCGCTGTAATCATTTCAGCTGTAGGACAAGTCCCATGGAAAATACTACTGCTGAAGTGTGACGTGTTAGGGATTCACATATGCTAGCCCATGACATGATGAGGTGGGTGGCTGGTTCCCTTTCTCTTCCAGACAATTATGAAAATGTGTACCCATTTTTGTGAGGATAAGTTTATCGCGGAGCTGTGCTGGTAGGGACAATTTCCCGCCTGGGGACATAAGGGAAATGCTTGACCAAGCTATTAAATTTCAATACTGGGGACAATTATAAGAGAAGGAAGATGCAAGAAAGAGATTAAGAGCTGAATAGGGCAAGCAAAAGCTGCGTTCCAGAAAATGAAGTGTCATAAGCAATAATTCGCTATCATTGAATGTCGGAAAGAAAGTACTGAAATGTTGCATAGTGCCTGCTTTGCTGTATGGCAGTGAATTCTGGAAGGTGTATGAAAAAAATAGGAAGAGTTTAGAAGCAATGAAGGTGTGGTTCCTGAGACGAATGTTGCGATTTTCCTTGGAATGCCAGAGTAACTAACAACGATTGCCTGAAAGAGGATAATGAAACATGAACATTATATACAACAACAAGAAAGAGACAAACAGTTGGAAGTAATCGTGACAACTGGAAAGATCAGTGGAAACAGAGGCACACCAATATAAATGATGTTGGATGGACTGAGACAATGGCATGGAGGAATATCATCAGCAGAGTTGATCCAGAACACCAAGGGCCACGATCTGTGGAGAGACATGAACGCCCACGCCAGTTGGCAGAGCACCTGACGATGATAAGCTAGGGATTCGGTCTGGACCATTGTCTTCACAGACAACCATGATAACCAATATGCCACCACAGCTCCATACCCATTCTGCCACTGTAATTGCATCATTCTGCCACTGTAATGGCATCATTCTGCCCCGTAATGGCATCCTGTGGGTAGCCATATCGCAAAGCTGTCTCACCTGCAATTGGTTGGGACACTACAGGTGCGTTTGCAAGCAATATTGTCCTTTGCTATTGTTTTCTGAACGTCCAGCGCTCATCTGTTGAAAATCAACACAAGGCCGTCTGCTTTCAAATTGCCTGCAGATGATCTGAAACGGTGTATGTGGGATTACATATCGCGCTCATTGTCTCTTCACTACAGACGTGGGCGTTAACTGCATTATCTCTTCATCACAGACGTGGGCGTTAACTGCATTATCTCTTCGTCACAGGCATGGGTGTTAACTGCATTATCTCTTCGTCACAGGCGTGGGCGTTAACTTCATTATCTCTTCGTCACATGCATGGGTGTTAAAAAATTCATTATCTCTTCGTCACAGGCATGGGTGTTAACGGCATTATCTCTTCGTCACAAAGGTGGACGTTAACTTCATTATCTCTTCATCAGAGGTGTGGGCGCTAACTTCATTATCTCTTCGTCACAGGCGTGGGTGTTAACTTTCATTATACAACGTGGCACATACTGTATGGCGTGGACGCCTGGACAATGAACAAGCAACTAGAAAGTCAAATAGAGGTCCTGGGGATGTGGATATACAGGAGAATACGTCATATTTCATGGAAACAAAAACAATCAAATACAGCGGTTCAAGAAAAACCAACATCAATCTGACATAACGTATAGTCAAAGCGAGAGACAGTGTTGGAGATCAATTGCAGCCAACCTGGCTGTGGAGACGGCACCTGATTGATTGATAATATGAAAGGCATTCAATTAACTTTTTATAAAAATAAGGAGTTCTGGAACGAAAGTTTTAGAACCACTGGGTTAAACAGCTAGGTCTGATATTCTCTCACCCAATGCCACACTCCTGTCTCACCCAGTTCCCTGTCATGGTAATTAAATTATAACACAAGACAAGACTAAATAAAACGTCTTTATGACAATATTAAAAACACTGTCAAACTATGTGAAAACAAAAAGCAAAACCTGTAAACATGTGGATTTTACAATTGAATTTTAAATTAAAAGATTCAGCGAGGAAGGATAATATATCGCCAAATGTGATTTCCCATGTGGACAGAAGGACGATATACTGCCATACTAGGATCATCGGGTTATTTGTTTCGTTTTGCGGTACCCTAGGCAATTTCATTTTTTAGTGAACAGACATTTACATGACAATACTTGTTCATTTGACTATGTACCATGTTTGGTCCACGCCCACTTTTTGTTTGGCACTGAATCAGTTAGACTGAGGCAAACAATTCTTTTAAAGCTATCCCCGTTTTCACATCCCTTAAAATAATTGTGTAGACATTACAGGTAAGAACGTGATTTGATGCAAGCTGGAAAAACATTGACCTTGAAGAAGTTCTTCTTCTTCTGCGTTCATCCGGAGTTTTTTTTTTTTTTTTTTTGGACGTGACTGCGTTGTGCCTGTTTACAGCAGAGCTGCGTTCTTGCGCCGTTAGGCCGACACATCCGACTTCTGCGGGCATTTGTTGACTGGGTTAACCTTCCCGGGGTGAAGAAGTTCTATTTTTGTCTCATCCTTCCTCTCTCTCATAGCCACCCCGAACTTTCTGGTTCCCTTAGCTGTAATATACTCATGCTGTTCTTTAGCCACCACGGCCGTAGCACAAATGTTGATGTTGTTATTAAGCAATACGGTGCTGTTAAAATGTTTTGTGTACATACTCGACTTTCTGTCCAAAATGTACGTATGACAATTCTATCAAAACGTTTCAAAATAATGGGTGTTCAGAGCTGACATGTTAAAAAAAAAAGTAGAATTCGTATTTGTTTCAATATACTTGTATATTAAGCTCCAGATCAAATTCATTTATTCAATGGATGATTTGCATAAAACAATATGGTGGAATTCGGTTGGCACACTGGATGACTTTGCAACTTTACATTAAGCATGCGACTACAAAAAAAAAATTTCAGAACCCAATCAATTACTCAACATTCAAGATCTTCTTCTTCTTCTTCCGTTCGCTTGAAATTGTCTGCATCTGCAATGTTGTCTCTTGTATAAACTTCAGTTTATTTTTTTAAAAGTTCACTCAGTGGTCCATATAGTTTATCCTCCACTGTTGTTTCTCTAGGCCAGAAGGTTTGCCCAGATATGACGTACTTTGGGCAATCTTGGAGAATGTGATCTACTGTTCGAGGCACCCACCAGCTGATTTGCCAATTTTGTACACATGTTGTTGCGTAATTGATTTTGCCCTGTTCTAAGGCGCAGAATAATAATTTGTTCTGGTCTGCCCATAAAATGGCAACCATTCTGTGTTGGTGTTAGTGGCTTTCTGATTGATTTAATGATTCTTTTCTTTTGATGATATTTGACAGGTACATCAGATTGCTCCTTTCTTAGTTTCTCAGCTCTCTTGTTTCCAGGCACTCCTCTGTGATCTAGTATCTGCTGGATGTTGGGTGATCTTTCACTGGCTGCCTAGTTCAGACAGTCGAGTCCAGGACTTATTCCTAAATTGCCATGTCAGCTGGGTACTACTGTGTGTAGAATCTGGATCAACTGTGTGTTAACGTTCTCTAAAATAGTCTAAAACACTGCAACATGCAAAGAGAATTTGAACCAATTTAGTCACAAACTCCAGAAAGACTATAATTAATACTGAATTTGAATCTTTGATGACCTTTCTGTAATATAATAAAGACAAGCATAATTACAATGAAATTCTAAAGAAAGAACAATGACTGGAGATGAAATGAAAGTACAAGTTTATTATTAAACTCAACAAAAAAAACCATATTACTCTTTAGTGACAATGACTTTACCTGTAAAACAAACCAGTGACTTTATTAATGTACCTAACAAAAAATACTGATTTTAGTGAAATACGAGGATATACCAAGGAATTAACAATGACTTTATTAATATCATCATCACCATCATCAAGTGCCCTGCCAGCTGGCATAGGCATTATTGTCTCTCCACATATTGTAGTCGTTGGTGTTTTGGATTAACTCTGCTGGTGATATTCCTCCATGCCACTGTCTCAGTTCATCCAGCATTATCTCTCTTGGTCTGCCTCTCTTCCCCTTGATCTTCCCAGTTGTCACATTGTTCTCCACTGCCTCTCTTCTCATCACACGACCAAAGAAAGCCATTTGTCTCTTTCTTATTGTTGTATATAATATAATGTTCTAGTTTCATTAGCATCTTTGAGGTTATTGTTGTTAATTACTCTGGCAGTCCAAATAATTCGCAACATTCGTATTAATACACCTAACAAAAAACAATGACTTTAGTGATATATGAGGATATACCAAAGAAATAACAACGGCTTAAGTGTCATGTCAAATAAAAAATGTAAAGAGTTTAAGGATATATTGAAAAATAAAATTGACTTTGGCTTGTTAATGATAAATCAAAGAAGAACAATAACTTTTGTAACGTTCCAAAAGAGAACACTGACTTTAGTGATATTGTGGTCAGAGCAAAAATAATGACTTTAGTGATATTCCAAATAAGAATATGACTTAGTGAATTCCAAATAAGAATATAGCTAGTGATATTTCAAATAAGAGTAATTCCCGTAGTGTTATTCCAAATAAGAAAATGACTTTAGCGATATTCCAAATAAGAATAAGACTTCAGTGATATTCCAAATAAGAAAATGACTTTAGTGATACAATAACAATGAGTTTGATGATATACAAAGAATTAACACTGATGTGAGTCATATCAGCGGGTGCGTTAGCAGAGATTATAGGGAGCTGTGTTGAGAGGAAAGACCGGCCATCTATGCCTCCGTGCACCGTGACCTACAAAATGTGACGGCCCTGTCACATCACAGACCTGTCACATCACAGACCCACACCTGGTGTCTACTTTGGGACAACTGTGGTTTTATTAGTCATATCATCATCATGTGTCCTGCCGACTGGCGAAGTCGTTCATGCCTCTCTACAGATCTGGATCCCTGGGGGTCAGGATCAATTCCACCGCAGACATTCCCACAAGCCACCGTCCCAGTTTTTCTGCATTGTCCCCCCTGCCTTGTCTTCCGCTGATCTATCCAGTCGTCACGATGTTCTCCAATGCCCCTTTTCTCATTACATGACCGAAGAACAATTTGTCTCCTCCTTACAATTGTATATAATGTTCTATTTTCAATAGCTTTTCCCAGGCAGTTTATGTTAGTTATTCTGGCAGTCAAGGTTATCTCAACACACACCTATAAAATCATATCTCTGCTACCTGCAAGCTCTTCCTAATTATAGCATTCATGTTCTATGATTCACTGCAATACAGCTTAACAGACTCTGCATGAAATGTCAGTACTTTCTGACATTCAATGACACTGACTTAATTGCATAAGATACTTTTCATCGTTTTATTAATGCATGAAAAAAAAACAATATACTAAATTATAAAACAATGATTTTTAGTGATTTAACAAAAAACAAAATTAATCACTCGTTAAGTGGTGTAAAAAATGTTTAAAAAATGACTTTGATCAAATATTACAATCAGAATAAATTTGTTTTTTTGATGTACTGGGAAAAAATGCATACATAAAATGAACACTAGAATGAGGGCAACACACGAATCACGGCAGATTGCATATTTTTGTAAACAAAACAAAACAGTTGATCATGCGCAGGCTACAATGAAGAAAATAAAATAAAAGGCCATGCATATATTTATACGTGCTGATAATTTCTGCGAGGAAGACCAAAATAAATAACGTAACAAATTGGTAGCATACATATATTATCAATAACATGCCTTGTGTTACATAACCAGCACAACGAAAATAAGCAACACAAAATTAAATAAATAAATGCTTGAACATTACAAACTCTTGCAACTCAAAAAATACAAATAAATAATCATACAATAAGTACATTACCAACAATAATAGTTGTATTTATCTCTACCTATTCTGGTTTAGTTCCCCAGCCTGCAGCCCAACAAGTAGCTGAAAGCGGCCCGCATGAGGTCCTTCTAAAAACTTATCAAATAAGGTTCTTCAAGTAATTGAATGTGCCCGAATAAGGTTCTTCTTGAAATGTATCGAATAAGGTTCTTCACGTAATTGAATGTGCCCAAATAAGGGTTCTTTGAGAAATTGAATGTGGCCAAATAAGGTCCCTTGAGACATTGAAGATGGCCGAATAAGGTCCTTCGAGAAATTGAATGCGGCTGAATAAGATCCTTCGGGAAATTGAATGTGGCCAAAAAAGATCCTTGGAGAAATAAAATTTGGCCGGAGTGAGACCCTTCAAGCATTTGAAAATGGCCCAAATGAGGACCCTTTAGTATTTGAATGTGGCTGGAGTGAGACCTTCTAGTAAATGAATGCGGGCCCAAGTGAGGCCCCTCAAGTATCTGGAAATGGCCTGATGAGGCCCTTCAGGTAACTGAATGTGGCCCTATGAGGCCCTTCAGGTAACTGAATGTGGCCGTGCCGTATAAGGCCCCTCATATGGGCGTAATGTGACCCAGATGAGACTTCAAGTACTTGAATATGGCCTGAGTGAGGCCCCTCTAGTAAATACATGTGGCGCCCCCCCCCCCCCCCCCCCTGGACAGTTATGAATGACCCTGTGCTACTACAGTGAAAACACACAACAAACATTCAAATCAAATAAAACATCTATTTGTTTCATAATCATACTGCCATAGTGCCATCTATCTAGGCTAAAACAGACCTTGTGTCAAACACTCTTCCCCATTGCAGAATTTACTAAAGCGGTGCGTCGTCATGCATAGATTACAGTTAAAATACTTCTTTTGGCATTTGAATGTGAGTTATTTACATGAGTGTTTAATAACATTAAACCTTAAACAGCATGGGAGCTGCAGTATTCTGAAATGTAGCATAGACGCTCAATCAATTCAAGCCAAATTCTCCTATCTTTTGTCATTTCCAGTAGCATGTCCTCAATACACTATTAATCTCTAATTCTCTTGTGCGTGTGTTTTGTCATCTCCTGTAGTATGTCCCCCAACACACTACTAATCTCTAATTCTCTTCTGCATGTGTTTTGTCATCTCCTATAGCATGTCCTCAACACACTACTAATTCTCTTGTGCGTGTGTTTTGTCATCTCCTATAGCATGTCATCAACACACTACTAATCTCTAATTCTCTTGTGCATGTGTTTTGTCATCTCCTATAGCATGTCATCAACACACTACTAATCTCTAATTCTCTTCTGCGTGTGTTTTAAAGTCTCCCTCCATTTCTTGTGCTCCGTGGGTTTCAGAAAAAGGACTTTAGTTATACTATTAACCGAGATCAGCATGGCCGAATGAGTAAGAGCACTCCCTCTTAAATATCCAGTGTACTGATGCCGAGGTAGCGGGTTCAATCCCTACACCGGTCAATTGGCCTAAAATGTTGACTTCTCGTCTTTGACTTGGGAACGTAAATTACAAGTACCTTGAAGTCGGAGTGTGTCCGCCTGATGGCGAGGGACTCTTATAATAAGGAAAGCTAACGTATGTATGTGGAATGAACTGAGAGTAAAGTCTGGTCAAGCCACCTTCGTGGGAAAGAGGAGATGCCATAACCAACTCCCTATAGGAACAGTGAACAGAAACACTTTGGGATGGATGCTGTATGAGCACACATGGGGATGCCCAATGTGCAGTGACCTCATTTGTTATAACATAACATGTGATACAGAATTATTCACATATGTACATAGCAATGAGACAAAAAATGGGGGAACAGATAGAGACATTAAAATAAGGAAAAAACAGGCAAGAGAAGCTTTCATAGCACTGGGAAATGTGTGGAAGTGAACAAACATTCAACCTAGCGACAAGCTTAGAATATTTAACTCTGACAGCAAATCATTACTGCTGTATGGAGCAGAAACAGGCAAAATGACTTAAACAATTACGAACACAGGCAGAATGACTAAAACAATTACAAACCAGCTACAAACATTGTGGTCCTGACAAAATTACCTTCCGTCCTTTGAAATGAAAATGATTTTCATAACACTATGATGATGATGTTCAGCTGATCACTAAACATATGAACCGACCATCATACCCCCATGATGCCTTATTGATTTGTAAAAGGCTTGCAAACTGACTAAAATACAGCAATGTGAATTGCATAACAAAAAGAAACTACAGAAACTGAAACAATTGCATCAACATGTACCCTGTTAACATATAAATAAAACTCCCCAATTATATATTATAAACCAATTAGTGAAAATTAATATATTGTCTTATTTCTAGCTAAACAATCCAAACAAAAAATATAACTGAAATTCCCAATTATAATTATAAATCAATTACTGAAAAGGACTATATTGTCATACTTTTAGCTAAACAATAAACAAAATAATTGAAACGTGACCAGGATGTCTTAAAATGCGAATTGTTATAATACATTCATATGGAAATACATTCCTAGTCGATAGCCAGGTGGTACAGCAACTAGCATGCTTGCCTGCTTCCTCAGTGGTTATGTGTTCGAAACCACATTAAGGTGATTTTTTTTTTAATTGACCCAGGCTCATAGGTCATCATCTCATCTTGTTCCTCCTGTACCCTGCGAGGTGAAGCCTAAACAGCGGGAGAGTGCCCGCCCATCATCTCATCTTGTTCCTCCTGTACCCTGCGAGGTGAAGCCTAAACAGCGGGAGAGTGCCCGCCCATCATCTCATCTTGTTCCTCCTGCACCCTGCGAGGTGAAGCCTAAACAGCGGGAGAGTGCCCGCCCATCATCTCATCTTGTTCCTCCTGCACCCTGCGAGGTGAAGCCTAAACAGCGGGAGAGTGCCCGCCCATCATCTCATCTTGTTCTTCATGTACCCTGCGAGGTGAAGCCTAAACAGCGGGAGAGTGCCCGCCCATCATCTCATCTTGTTCCTCCTGTACCTTGTGAGGTGAAGCCTAAACAGCGGGAGAGTGCCCGTTTATGGGTTTCATATATCGAGATTCCCGTGAATTTTGCTATTCCCTCTGTCCATCGTTGACGTGGCCAGCCTCATCCTCTGGTTCCACGTGATCCGTACATGACTGCTTGTATTCCCATGGACACTGTTATTCCCTGTCCATCGTTTATTTGGCCAGCCCCGCCCTCTGGTCCCATGTGATCCGTACATGACTGCTTGTTGTAGCACACTCCCAGGTTCACCCAGCCTAGACTGGCCACACCCCCACTGAGCGCTGATTGGTCGGACAAAACATGGGGTCAGCACCATATACCCACCACGAGTCAGGGTTTGGAAGAGGGTCCTATACCTGTTTTTGACACTCCTGATCACTTTCAGCACAGACCTATACCTGTTTTTGACACTCCTGATCACTTTCTGCACAGACCTCTACCTGTTTTTGACACTCCTGATCACTTTCTGCACAGACCTCTACCTGTTTTTGACACTCCTGATCACTTTCTGCACAGACCTCTACCTGTTTTCGACACTCCTGATCACTTTCTGCACAGAGCCAGAAAACTCAACACATTTTTTATGAAAACAGTACATTGTATATACATGGCAAGCTTGTTTGTTTTGTCTCTGGACCCTAATCTCAGAGCATCAGTTTATGATGAATGTGGCAAACTACCATCGGATCCAGCTTCACAATAATTATAACTAGTGGGTTAATGTGGGTGTCAAGACAAATAGTTTTTTCTTAAAGAAGAAAAACTTCCTCAGGGATGATGTATTTACACAAGAAAACAAAAACACCAGAAACGGTTAAAGTCATTGAGCAAGAGAAAACACTTACAGTATTGATTGGCGCTCATAGAATGCAAGAGATATTTGTCTTTTAAGGTTTAAGTATGTTTTGTTTCTTTAGCGAGACACATATTTATTTGTAGATAGAACATTACATTAATTAATATAACTGCTACATGAACCAACATATTCAATTGTAAAGATAACCATTACATGGATCTGTGGTCACTATACAATATAAACCAACACATTCAATGGTTAATGTAATCTTTACATGGACTTGATGTCATTTTACAGAATGAACCAGCACATTCAGTAGTAAAGATAACCACTACATCGATCTGGGATCACATTATAATATAACCCAAAAGATAACTGTCACATGGATCTGAGATAACATTATAGTATGAACCATAAGATCTGTCAAAGGGATCTGGGATAACATTATAGTATGAACCATAAGATCTGTCAAAGGGATCTGGGATAACATTATAGTATGAACCATAAGATATCTGTCAAATGGATCTGAGATAACATTATAGTATGAACCATAAGATCTCTGTCAAATGGATCTGAGATAACATTATAGTATGAGCCATAAGATCTCTGTCAAATGGATCTGAGATAACATTATAGTATGAACCATAAGATCTGTCAAATGGATCTGGGATAACATTATAGTATGAACCATAAGATCTGTCAAAGGGATCTGGGATAACATTATAGTATGAGCCATAAGATATCTGTCAAATGGATCTGAGATAACATTATAGTATGAACCATAAGATCTCTGTCAAATGGATCTGGGATAACATTATAGTATGAGCCATAAGATCTCTGTCAAATGGATCTGAGATAACATTATAGTATGAGCCATAAGATCTCTGTCAAATGGATCTGAGATAACATTATAGTATGAGCCATAAGATCTCTGTCAAATGGATCTGAGATAACATTATAGTATGAACCATAAGATCTCTGTCAAATGGATCTGAGATAACATTATAGTATGAGCCATAAGATCTCTGTCAAATGGATCTGAGATAACATTATAGTATGAACCATAAGATCTGTCAAATGGATCTGGGATAACATTATAGTATGAGCCATAAGAAAACTGTTACGTGGATCTGAAATCACATTATGGTATGAACCAAAAGATAAACGTTACATGGATTTGCGATCACTTTACAGTATAAGCCAACACATTCAATGGTAAAGATAACCGTATAAAGATGTGACATTAGTTTACCATATGAAGAACTAACATATTCTGATATTCCATGACCACTGGACTAGCAGGCAAGACTCTGGTCACAATACTACCACAGCTCCCCATGGTTTAAACCTCACCATAACAACATATCGAATATACTGAGTCGATGCAAAAATATATGTAAATATAAAATTAGATGCAGTGTATTATAATAATATGCTTGTATAAATGTGGATTATTAAGGATTTCATTTTTCTTGTACACTAATACAACCTACGGTAGCCATGACAGCACAGTGGCTAGAATGCTTGCCTGCCCATCCTGGTGGTCTGGGTTTGAATTCGCAACAACGCAGGTTTTTAATATTGTCCTGAGGTCACATGTCGACCCAGCCTAAAATTATCATCATCTTTTGCCGTGTTGATAAGTGTGGGCGGTCATGGTTCGCTTCTCATAGATCTTGGATAAGCTCTGTGTTCTTGTCTTGATTATGCCATGTGGACATCTAGATATTTATCTCTCTGCCTCCCCTTGCTCTTTTTCCATCAATCTTGCCAGCTGTCATACATGGCCATATTTCTAATCATAATGTGCCCCCAAAAATATTGACTGTCTACATCTAATTTCTCGAATCAATTTACGGTTTTATTTGTTTCTTAAAGGAACTGTTCACTGGTTGTTACTTCGACTCCTCACCTTGTCAGTTATTTTAATTCACAGTGTTCTAATTACAACTTTGACCCCTCTGACTTCATCATCTGTAACTTATTCACTTTGTCCTAGCTTATAGTTTAATCCCATCTGCCTCAAACAGTTGCTACTTTAATCCCCTGCTATATCATAGTTGTTACTATAACTCATGCCCCACCACAGCTATTTTAACTCATTCAACACATTCATTACATTAAGTAACAATTAGCTAGGAGTTGAACATGAAACAATATTCATTTGTACAACTCCTAATTGTTTCATTTATCACTTAGACCTCGTCCTGTACGTCTGTAAGCTAAAACAAAGATACACACATATTCACATGCATGACTCCTAATTGTTCCATGTATCACTTAAACCTAATCCTCTATGTCCGGAAGCTAAAACAAAGATATACGCATATTCACATGCACAAATCCTAATTGTTCCACGTATCACTTAGACCTAGTCTTGAATGTCCACAAGCTAAAACAAAGAAACACATATTCACATGCACGACTCCTAAATGTTCCACGTATCACTTAAACCTAGTCTTGAATGTCCACAAGCTAAAACAAAGAACACATATTCACATGCACGACTCCTAATTGTTCCACGTATCACTTAAACCTAGTCTTGAATGTCCACAAGCTAAAACAAAGAAACACATATTCACATGCACGACTCCTAATTGTTCCACGTATCACTTAAACCTAGTCTTGAATGTCCACAAGCTAAAACAAAGAAACACATATTCACATGCACGACTCCTAATTGTTCCACGTATCACTTAAACCTAGTCTTGAATGTCCACAAGCTAAAACAAAGAACACATATTCACATGCACGGCTCCTAATTGTTCCACGTATCACTTAAACCTAGTCTTGAATGTCCACAAGCTAAAACAAAGAAACACACATATTCACATGCACGGCTCAACATAATTAAATGGAAACAATCCTGTCTGCCCGTCCATGACTCCTTCCCACCAGCCGTCATCATTCTTGTGGATGACATAAATGACAGCATTCTCTGAGAATGACAACTCATCGGTTTTGTTGGCCTGGTAGTCGTAAATGGCCACCACTGAAGGAAAAGAAGAGGAAAATACGGCAGACTATTATTTTGGTTTGTAAATCACGTTTAAATGGATATACATGGGATATACGAGGGATATAAGGGGGAAATACGGGGGGAGCCATGGCTAAGAGAATATTGTATTCGCTTCAGGAATTTTGCCTTGCTGAGAATTTTTCCAATAACCATTGGAATCTATTTCTTTTTTAAAATGTCAGCTCGCTTTGAACTCAAGCGTAGCCCATATACGTGCTACTACTTTTAGTATACTGAACTAATTTGTTCGTGTGGATTAGCTTTCTCTATTACCAGTGTCCCTCACCTTGAGGCGAACCAACTCTGACTTCAGAGGAACTTGTAATTTATGTCCCCAAGTCAAGGACTAGAAGTCAACATTTGAGTCCAGCTGTCTAAAGCAGGGTTTGAACCTGCAACTTCGGCATCAGCACATCGGATGTTTCAGAACAAGTGCTCTTATCTATTTGGCATTTCTGACATTGGCATGTAATGATATCACATGTCCCACTAATCTCCTGGGTAGTGAGATCGGATGCCTAACCTTCCCAGATAAGGGCGAAAAACTAGAGGTCCTGTGTGCAAGTTAACAATCCCACAGCAAAGAGTAGGTAGTAACACAACTGCCTTGGCAAAATTGTTAGGAAAAGTAATCTTCCATGGGTAGATAGAACCCATTACCTTGTAAATAATCTTCCATGGGTAGATAGAACCCATTACCTTGTAAATAATCTTCCATGGGTAGATAGAACCCATTACCTTGTAAATAATCTTCCATGGGTAGATAGAACCCATTACCTTGTAAATAATCTTCCATGGGTAGATAGAACCCATTACCTTGTAAATAATCTTCCATGGGTAGATAGAACCCATTACCTTGCAAATAATCTTCCATGGGTAGATAGAACCCATTACCTTGCAAATAATCTTCCATGGGTAGATAGAACCCATTACCTTGCAAATAATCTTCCATGGGTAGATAGAACCCATTACCTTGTAAATAATCTTCCATGGGTAGATAGAACCCATTACCTTGTAAATAATCTTCCATGGGTAGATAGAACCCATTACCTTGTAAATAATCTTCCATGGGTAGATAGAACCCATTACCTTGTAAATAATCTTCCATGGGGTAGATAGAACCCATTACCTTGTAAATAATCTTCCATGGGTAGATAGAACCCATTACCTTGTAAATAATCTTCCATGGGTAGATAGAACCCACTACCTTGTAAATAATCTTCCATGGGTAGATAGAACCCACTACCTTGTAAATAATCTTCCATGGGTAGATAGAACCCACTACCTTGTAAATAATCTTCCATGGGTAGATAGAACCCACTACCTTGTAAATAATCTTCCATGGGTAGATAGAACCCATTACCTTGTAAATAATCTTCCATGGGGTAGATAGAACCCACTACCTTGTAAATAATCTTCCATGGGGTAGATAGAACCCACTACCTTGTAAATAATCTTCCATGGGTAGATAGAACCCACTACCTTGTAAATAATCTTCCATGGGTAGATAGAACCCATTACCTTGTAAATAATCTTCCATGGGTAGATAGAACCCATTACCTTGTAAATAATCTTCCATGGGTAGATAGAACCCACTACCTTGTAAATAATCTTCCATGGGTAGATAGAACCCACTACCTTGTAAATAATCTTCCATGGGTAGATAGAACCCACTACCTTGTAAATAATCTTCCATGGGTAGATAGAACCCACTACCTTGTAAATAATCTTCCATGGGTAGATAGAACCCACTACCTTGTAAATAATCTTCCATGGGTAGATAGAACCCATTACCTTGTAAATAATCTTCCATGGGTAGATAGAACCCACTACCTTGTAAATAATCTTCCATGGGTAGATAGAACCCACTACCTTGTAAATAATCTTCCATGGGTAGATAGAACCCACTACCTTGTAAATAATCTTCCATGGGTAGATAGAACCCACTACCTTGTAAATAATCTTCCATGGGTAGATAGAACCCACTACCTTGTAAATAATCTTCCATGGGTAGATAGAACCCACTACCTTGTAAATAATCTTCCATGGGTAGATAGAACCCACTACCTTGTAAATAATCTTCCATGGGTAGATAGAACCCACTACCTTGTAAATAATCTTCCATGGGTAGATAGAACCCACTACCTTGTAAATAATCTTCCATGGGTAGATAGAACCCACTACCTTGTAAATAATCTTCCATGGGTAGATAGAACCCACTACCTTGCAAATAATCTTCCATGGGTAGATAGAACCCACTACCTTGCAAATAATCTTCCATGGGTAGATAGCACCCATTACCTTGCAAATAATCTTCCATGGGTAGATAGAACCCATTACCTTGTAAATAATCTTCCATGGGTAGATAGAACCCATTACCTTGTAAATAATCTTCCATGGGTAGATAGAACCCATTACCTTGTAAATAATCTTCCATGGGTAGATAGAACCCATTACCTTGTAAATAATCTTCCATGGGTAGATAGAACCCATTACCTTGTAAATAATCTTCCATGGGTAGATAGAACCCATTACCTTGTAAATAATCTTCCATGGGTAGATAGAACCCATTACCTTGTAAATAATCTTCCATGGGTAGATAGAACCCATTACCTTGTAAATAATCTTCCATGGGTAGATAGAACCCATTACCTTGTAAATAATCTTCCATGGGTAGATAGAACCCATTACCTTGTAAATAATCTTCCATGGGTAGATAGAACCCATTACCTTGTAAATAATCTTCCATGGGTAGATAGAACCCACTACCTTGTAAATAATCTTCCATGGGTAGATAGAACCCACTACCTTGTAAATAATCTTCCATGGGTAGATAGAACCCATTACCTTGCAAATAATCTTCCATGGGTAGATAGAACCCATTACCTTGTAAATAATCTTCCATGGGTAGATAGAACCCATTACCTTGTAAATAATCTTCCATGGGTAGATAGAACCCATTACCCTGTAAATAATCTTCCATGGGTAGATAGAACCCATTACCTTGTAAATAATCTTCCATGGGTAGATAGAACCCACTACCTTGTAAATAATCTTCCATGGGTAGATAGAACCCATTACCTTGCAAATAATCTTCCATGGGTAGATAGAACCCATTACCTTGTAAATAATCTTCCATGGGTAGATAGAACCCATTACCTTGCAAATAATCTTCCATGGGTAGATAGAACCCATTACCTTGTAAATAATCTTCCATGGGTAGATAGAAGCCATTACCTTGTAAATAATCTTCCATGGGTAGATAGAACCCATTACCTTGTAAATAATCTTCCATGGGTAGATAGAACCCATTACCTTGCAAATAATCTTCCATGGGTAGATAGAACCCATTACCTTGCAAATAATCTTCCATGGGTAGATAGAACCCATTACCTTGCAAATAATCTTCCATGGGTAGATAGAACCCATTACCTTGTAAATAATCTTCCATGGGTAGATAGAACCCATTACCTTGTAAATAATCTTCCATGGGTAGATAGAACCCATTACCTTGTAAATAATCTTCCATGGGTAGATAGAACCCATTACCTTGTAAATAATCTTCCATGGGTAGATAGAACCCATTACCTTGTAAATAATCTTCCATGGGTAGATAGAACCCATTACCTTGTAAATAATCTTCCATGGGTAGATAGAACCCATTACCTTATAAATAATCTTCCATGGGTAGATAGAACCCATTACCTTGTAAATAATCTTCCATGGGTAGATAGAACCCATTACCTTGTAAATAATCTTCCATGGGTAGATAGAACCCATTACCTTGTAAATAATCTTCCATGGGTAGATAGAACCCATTACCTTGTAAATAATCTTCCATGGGTAGATAGAACCCATTACCTTGTAAATAATCTTCCATGGGTAGATAGAACCCATTACCTTGTAAATAATCTTCCATGGGTAGATAGAACCCACTACCTTGTAAATAATCTTCCATGGGGTAGATAGAACCCATTACCTTGTAAATAATCTTCCATGGGGTAGATAGAACCCATTACCTTGTAAATAATCTTCCATGGGTAGATAGAACCCATTACCTTGTAAATAATCTTCCATGGGGTAGATAGAACCCATTACCTTGTAAATAATCTTCCATGGGGTAGATAGAACCCATTACCTTGTAAATAATCTTCCATGGGTAGATAGAACCCATTACCTTGTAAATAATCTTCCATGGGGTAGATAGAACCCATTACCTTGTAAATAATCTTCCATGGGGTAGATAGAACCCACTACCTTGTAAATAATCTTCCATGGGGTAGATAGAACCCATTACCTTGTAAATAATCTTCCATGGGGTAGATAGAACCCACTACCTTGTAAGTAATCTTCCATGGGGTAGATAGAACCCATTACTTTGTAAATAATCTTCCATGGGGTAGATAGAACCCATTACCTTGTAAATAATCTTCCATGGGTAGATAGAACCCATTACCTTGTAAATAATCTTCCATGGGGTAGATAGAACCCATTACCTTGTAAATAATCTTCCATGGGTAGATAGAACCCATTACCTTGTAAATAATCTTCCATGGGGTAGATAGAACCCATCACCTTGTAAATAATCTTCCATGGGGTAGATAGAACCCATTACCTTGTAAATAATCTTCCATGGGTAGATAGAACCCATTACCTTGTAAATAATCTTCCATGGGGTAGATAGAACCCACTACCTTGTAAATAATCTTCCATGGGGTAGATAGAACCCATTACCTTGTAAATAATCTTCCATGGGGTAGATAGAACCCATTACCTTGTAAATAATCTTCCATGGGGTAGATAGAACCCATTACCTTGTAAATAATCTTCCATGGGGTAGATAGAACCCATTACCTTGTAAATAATCTTCCATGGGGTAGATAGAACCCATTACCTTGTAAATAATCTTCCATGGGGTAGATAGAACCCACTACCTTGTAAATAATCTTCCATGGGGTAGATAGAACCCATTACCTTGTAAATAATCTTCCATGGGTAGATAGAACCCATTACCTTGTAAATAATCTTCCATGGGGTAGATAGAACCCATTACCTTGTAAATAATCTTCCATGGGGTAGATAGAACCCATTACCTTGTAAATAATCTTCCATGGGGTAGATAGAACCCATTACCTTGTAAATAATCTTCCATGGGGTAGATAGAACCCACTACCTTGTAAATAATCTTCCATGGGGTAGATAGAACCCATTACCTTGTAAATAATCTTCCATGGGGTAGATAGAACCCACTACCTTGTAAATAATCTTCCATGGGTAGATAGAACCCATTACCTTGTAAATAATCTTCCATGGGTAGATAGAACCCATTACCTTGTAAATAATCTTCCATGGGTAGATAGAACCCATTACCTTGTAAATAATCTTCCATGGGTAGATAGAACCCATTACCTTGTAAATAATCTTCCATGGGTAGATAGAACCCATTACCTTGTAAATAATCTTCCATGGGTAGATAGAACCCATTACCTTGTAAATAATCTTCCATGGGTAGATAGAACCCATTACCTTGTAAATAATCTTCCATGGGTAGATAGAACCCATTACCTTGTAAATAATCTTCCATGGGTAGATAGAACCCATTACCTTGTAAATAATCTTCCATGGGTAGATAGAACCCATTACCTTGTAAATAATCTTCCATGGGTATATAGAACCCATTACCTTGTAAATAATCTTCCATGGGTAGATAGAACCCATTACCTTGTAAATAATCTTCCATGAGTAGATAGAACCCATTACCTTGTAAATAATCTTCCATGGGTAGATAGAACCCACTACCTTGTAAATAATCTTCCATGGGTAGATAGAACCCATTACCTTGTAAATAATCTTCCATGGGTAGATAGAACCCATTACCTTGTAAATAATCTTCCATGGGTAGATAGAACCCACTACCTTGTAAATAATCTTCCATGGGTAGATAGAACCCACTACCTTGTAAATAATCTTCCATGGGTAGATAGAACCCACTACCTTGTAAATAATCTTCCATGGGGTAGATAGAACCCATTACCTTGTAAATAATCTTCCATGGGGTAGATAGAACCCATTACCTTGTAAATAATCTTCCATGGGGTAGATAGAACCCACTACCTTGTAAATAATCTTCCATGGGGTAGATAGAACCCATTACCTTGTAAATAATCTTCCATGGGGTAGATAGAACCCACTACCTTGTAAATAATCTTCCATGGGTAGATAGAACCCATTACCTTGTAAATAATCTTCCATGGGTAGATAGAACCCATTACCTTGTAAATAATCTTCCATGGGTAGATAGAACCCATTACCTTGTAAATAATCTTCCATGGGTAGATAGAACCCATTACCTTGTAAATAATCTTCCATGGGTAGATAGAACCCATTACCTTGTAAATAATCTTCCATGGGTAGATAGAACCCATTACCTTGTAAATAATCTTCCATGGGTAGATAGAACCCATTACCTTGTAAATAATCTTCCATGGGTAGATAGAACCCATTACCTTGTAAATAATCTTCCATGGGTAGATAGAACCCATTACCTTGTAAATAATCTTCCATGGGTAGATAGAACCCATTACCTTGTAAATAATCTTCCATGGGTATATAGAACCCATTACCTTGTAAATAATCTTCCATGGGTAGATAGAACCCATTACCTTGTAAATAATCTTCCATGAGTAGATAGAACCCATTACCTTGTAAATAATCTTCCATGGGTAGATAGAACCCACTACCTTGTAAATAATCTTCCATGGGTAGATAGAACCCATTACCTTGTAAATAATCTTCCATGGGTAGATAGAACCCATTACCTTGTAAATAATCTTCCATGGGTAGATAGAACCCACTACCTTGTAAATAATCTTCCATGGGTAGATAGAACCCACTACCTTGTAAATAATCTTCCATGGGTAGATAGAACCCACTACCTTGTAAATAATCTTCCATGGGTAGATAGAACCCATTACCTTGTAAATAATCTTCCATGAGTAGATAGAACCCATTACCTTGTAAATAATCTTCCATGGGTAGATAGAACCCACTACCTTGTAAATAATCTTCCATGGGTAGATAGAACCCATTACCTTGTAAATAATCTTCCATGGGTAGATAGAACCCATTACCTTGTAAATAATCTTCCATGGGTAGATAGAACCCATTACCTTATAAATAATCTTCCATGGGTAGATAGAACCCATTACCTTGTAAATAATCTTCCATGGGTAGATAGAACCCATTACCTTGTAAATAATCTTCCATGGGTAGATAGAACCCATTACCTTGTAAATAATCTTCCATGGGTAGATAGAACCCATTACCTTGTAAATAATCTTCCATGGGTAGATAGAACCCATTACCTTGTAAATAATCTTCCATGGGTAGATAGAACCCATTACCTTGTAAATAATCTTCCATGGGTAGATAGAACCCACTACCTTGTAAATAATCTTCCATGGGGTAGATAGAACCCATTACCTTGTAAATAATCTTCCATGGGGTAGATAGAACCCATTACCTTGTAAATAATCTTCCATGGGTAGATAGAACCCATTACCTTGTAAATAATCTTCCATGGGGTAGATAGAACCCATTACCTTGTAAATAATCTTCCATGGGGTAGATAGAACCCATTACCTTGTAAATAATCTTCCATGGGTAGATAGAACCCATTACCTTGTAAATAATCTTCCATGGGGTAGATAGAACCCATTACCTTGTAAATAATCTTCCATGGGGTAGATAGAACCCACTACCTTGTAAATAATCTTCCATGGGGTAGATAGAACCCATTACCTTGTAAATAATCTTCCATGGGGTAGATAGAACCCACTACCTTGTAAGTAATCTTCCATGGGGTAGATAGAACCCATTACCTTGTAAATAATCTTCCATGGGGTAGATAGAACCCATTACCTTGTAAATAATCTTCCATGGGTAGATAGAACCCATTACCTTGTAAATAATCTTCCATGGGGTAGATAGAACCCATTACCTTGTAAATAATCTTCCATGGGTAGATAGAACCCATTACCTTGTAAATAATCTTCCATGGGGTAGATAGAACCCATCACCTTGTAAATAATCTTCCATGGGGTAGATAGAACCCATTACCTTGTAAATAATCTTCCATGGGTAGATAGAACCCATTACCTTGTAAATAATCTTCCATGGGGTAGATAGAACCCATTACCTTGTAAATAATCTTCCATGGGGTAGATAGAACCCATTACCTTGTAAATAATCTTCCATGGGGTAGATAGAACCCACTACCTTGTAAATAATCTTCCATGGGGTAGATAGAACCCATTACCTTGTAAATAATCTTCCATGGGGTAGATAGAACCCACTACCTTGTAAATAATCTTCCATGGGTAGATAGAACCCATTACCTTGTAAATAATCTTCCATGGGTAGATAGAACCCACTACCTTGTAAATAATCTTCCATGGGTAGATAGAACCCATTACCTTGTAAATAATCTTCCATGGGTAGATAGAACCCATTACCTTGTAAATAATCTTCCATGGGTAGATAGAACCCATTACCTTGTAAATAATCTTCCATGGGTAGATAGAACCCATTACCTTGTAAATAATCTTCCATGGGTAGATAGAACCCATTACCTTGTAAATAATCTTCCATGGGTAGATAGAACCCATTACCTTGTAAATAATCTTCCATGGGTAGATAGAACCCATTACCTTGTAAATAATCTTCCATGGGTAGATAGAACCCATTACCTTGTAAATAATCTTCCATGGGTAGATAGAACCCATTACCTTGTAAATAATCTTCCATGGGTATATAGAACCCATTACCTTGTAAATAATCTTCCATGGGTAGATAGAACCCATTACCTTGTAAATAATCTTCCATGGGTAGATAGAACCCATTACCTTGTAAATAATCTTCCATGGGTAGATAGAACCCACTACCTTGTAAATAATCTTCCATGGGTAGATAGAACCCATTACCTTGTAAATAATCTTCCATGGGTAGATAGAACCCATTACCTTGTAAATAATCTTCCATGGGTAGATAGAACCCATTACCTTGTAAATAATCTTCCATGGGTAGATAGAACCCACTACCTTGTAAATAATCTTCCATGGGTAGATAGAACCCACTACCTTGTAAATAATCTTCCATGGGTAGATAGAACCCACTACCTTGTAAATAATCTTCCATGGGTAGATAGAACCCACTACCTTGTAAATAATCTTCCATGGGTAGATAGAACCCACTACCTTGTAAATAATCTTCCATGGGTAGATAGAACCCACTACCTTGTAAATAATCTTCCATGGGTAGATAGAACCCACTACCTTGTAAATAATCTTCCATGGGTAGATAGAACCCACTACCTTGCAAATAATCTTCCATGGGTAGATAGAACCCACTACCTTGCAAATAATCTTCCATGGGTAGATAGAACCCACTACCTTGCAAATAATCTTCCATGGGTAGATAGCACCCATTACCTTGCAAATAATCTTCCATGGGTAGATAGAACCCATTACCTTGTAAATAATCTTCCATGGGTAGATAGAACCCATTACCTTGTAAATAATCTTCCATGGGTAGATAGAACCCATTACCTTGTAAATAATCTTCCATGGGTAGATAGAACCCATTACCTTGTAAATAATCTTCCATGGGTAGATAGAACCCATTACCTTGTAAATAATCTTCCATGGGTAGATAGAACCCATTACCTTGTAAATAATCTTCCATGGGTAGATAGAACCCATTACCTTGTAAATAATCTTCCATGGGTAGATAGAACCCATTACCTTGTAAATAATCTTCCATGGGTAGATAGAACCCACTACCTTGTAAATAATCTTCCATGGGTAGATAGAACCCACTACCTTGTAAATAATCTTCCATGGGTAGATAGAACCCACTACCTTGTAAATAATCTTCCATGGGTAGATAGAACCCACTACCTTGTAAATAATCTTCCATGGGTAGATAGAACCCATTACCTTGTAAATAATCTTCCATGGGTAGATAGAACCCATTACCTTGTAAATAATCTTCCATGGGTAGATAGAACCCATTACCTTGTAAATAATCTTCCATGGGTAGATAGAACCCATTACCTTGTAAATAATCTTCCATGGGTAGATAGAACCCATTACCTTGTAAATAATCTTCCATGGGTAGATAGAACCCATTACCTTGTAAATAATCTTCCATGGGTAGATAGAACCCATTACCTTGTAAATAATCTTCCATGGGTAGATAGAACCCATTACCTTGTAAATAATCTTCCATGGGTAGATAGAACCCATTACCTTGTAAATAATCTTCCATGGGTAGATAGAACCCATTACCTTGTAAATAATCTTCCATGGGTAGATAGAACCCACTACCTTGTAAATAATCTTCCATGGGTAGATAGAACCCATTACCTTGTAAATAATCTTCCATGGGTAGATAGAACCCATTACCTTGTAAATAATCTTCCATGGGTAGATAGAACCCACTACCTTGTAAATAATCTTCCATGGGTAGATAGAACCCACTACCTTGTAAATAATCTTCCATGGGTAGATAGAACCCACTACCTTGTAAATAATCTTCCATGGGTAGATAGAACCCACTACCTTGTAAATAATCTTCCATGGGTAGATAGAACCCACTACCTTGTAAATAATCTTCCATGGGTAGATAGAACCCACTACCTTGTAAATAATCTTCCATGGGTAGATAGAACCCACTACCTTGTAAATAATCTTCCATGGGTAGATAGAACCCACTACCTTGCAAATAATCTTCCATGGGTAGATAGAACCCACTACCTTGCAAATAATCTTCCATGGGTAGATAGCACCCACTACCTTGCAAATAATCTTCCATGGGTAGATAGAACCCATTACCTTGAAAATAATCTTCCATGGGTAGATAGAACCCATTACCTTGTAAATAATCTTCCATGGGTAGATAGAACCCATTACCTTGTAAATAATCTTCCATGGGTAGATAGAACCCATTACCTTGTAAATAATCTTCCATGGGTAGATAGAACCCATTACCTTGTAAATAATCTTCCATGGGTAGATAGAACCCATTACCTTGTAAATAATCTTCCATGGGTAGATAGAACCCATTACCTTGTAAATAATCTTCCATGGGTAGATAGAACCCATTACCTTGTAAATAATCTTCCATGGGTAGATAGAACCCATTACCTTGTAAATAATCTTCCATGGGTAGATAGAACCCATTACCTTGTAAATAATCTTCCATGGGTAGATAGAACCCATTACCTTGTAAATAATCTTCCATGGGTAGATAGAACCCACTACCTTGTAAATAATCTTCCATGGGTAGATAGAACCCACTACCTTGTAAATAATCTTCCATGGGTAGATAGAACCCATTACCTTGCAAATAATCTTCCATGGGTAGATAGAACCCATTACCTTGTAAATAATCTTCCATGGGTAGATAGAACCCATTACCTTGTAAATAATCTTCCATGGGTAGATAGAACCCATTACCTTGTAAATAATCTTCCATGGGTAGATAGAACCCACTACCTTGTAAATAATCTTCCATGGGTAGATAGAACCCATTACCTTGCAAATAATCTTCCATGGGTAGATAGAACCCATTACCTTGTAAATAATCTTCCATGGGTAGATAGAACCCATTACCTTGCAAATAATCTTCCATGGGTAGATAGAACCCATTACCTTGTAAATAATCTTCCATGGGTAGATAGAAGCCATTACCTTGTAAATAATCTTCCATGGGTAGATAGAACCCATTACCTTGTAAATAATCTTCCATGGGTAGATAGAACCCATTACCTTGCAAATAATCTTCCATGGGTAGATAGAACCCATTACCTTGCAAATAATCTTCCATGGGTAGATAGAACCCATTACCTTGCAAATAATCTTCCATGGGTAGATAGAACCCATTACCTTGTAAATAATCTTCCATGGGTAGATAGAACCCATTACCTTGTAAATAATCTTCCATGGGTAGATAGAACCCATTACCTTGTAAATAATCTTCCATGGGTAGATAGAACCCATTACCTTGTAAATAATCTTCCATGGGTAGATAGAACCCATTACCTTGTAAATAATCTTCCATGGGTAGATAGAACCCATTACCTTGTAAATAATCTTCCATGGGTAGATAGAACCCATTACCTTATAAATAATCTTCCATGGGTAGATAGAACCCATTACCTTGTAAATAATCTTCCATGGGTAGATAGAACCCATTACCTTGTAAATAATCTTCCATGGGTAGATAGAACCCATTACCTTGTAAATAATCTTCCATGGGTAGATAGAACCCATTACCTTGTAAATAATCTTCCATGGGTAGATAGAACCCATTACCTTGTAAATAATCTTCCATGGGTAGATAGAACCCATTACCTTGTAAATAATCTTCCATGGGTAGATAGAACCCACTACCTTGTAAATAATCTTCCATGGGGTAGATAGAACCCATTACCTTGTAAATAATCTTCCATGGGGTAGATAGAACCCATTACCTTGTAAATAATCTTCCATGGGTAGATAGAACCCATTACCTTGTAAATAATCTTCCATGGGGTAGATAGAACCCATTACCTTGTAAATAATCTTCCATGGGGTAGATAGAACCCATTACCTTGTAAATAATCTTCCATGGGTAGATAGAACCCATTACCTTGTAAATAATCTTCCATGGGGTAGATAGAACCCATTACCTTGTAAATAATCTTCCATGGGGTAGATAGAACCCATTACCTTGTAAATAATCTTCCATGGGGTAGATAGAACCCACTACCTTGTAAGTAATCTTCCATGGGGTAGATAGAACCCATTACCTTGTAAATAATCTTCCATGGGGTAGATAGAACCCATTACCTTGTAAATAATCTTCCATGGGTAGATAGAACCCATTACCTTGTAAATAATCTTCCATGGGGTAGATAGAACCCATTACCTTGTAAATAATCTTCCATGGGGTAGATAGAACCCATTACCTTGTAAATAATCTTCCATGGGTAGATAGAACCCATTACCTTGTAAATAATCTTCCATGGGGTAGATAGAACCCATCACCTTGTAAATAATCTTCCATGGGGTAGATAGAACCCATTACCTTGTAAATAATCTTCCATGGGTAGATAGAACCCATTACCTTGTAAATAATCTTCCATGGGGTAGATAGAACCCACTACCTTGTAAATAATCTTCCATGGGGTAGATAGAACCCATTACCTTGTAAATAATCTTCCATGGGGTAGATAGAACCCATTACCTTGTAAATAATCTTCCATGGGGTAGATAGAACCCATTACCTTGTAAATAATCTTCCATGGGGTAGATAGAACCCATTACCTTGTAAATAATCTTCCATGGGGTAGATAGAACCCATTACCTTGTAAATAATCTTCCATGGGGTAGATAGAACCCACTACCTTGTAAATAATCTTCCATGGGGTAGATAGAACCCATTACCTTGTAAATAATCTTCCATGGGTAGATAGAACCCATTACCTTGTAAATAATCTTCCATGGGGTAGATAGAACCCATTACCTTGTAAATAATCTTCCATGGGGTAGATAGAACCCATTACCTTGTAAATAATCTTCCATGGGGTAGATAGAACCCATTACCTTGTAAATAATCTTCCATGGGGTAGATAGAACCCACTACCTTGTAAATAATCTTCCATGGGGTAGATAGAACCCATTACCTTGTAAATAATCTTCCATGGGGTAGATAGAACCCACTACCTTGTAAATAATCTTCCATGGGTAGATAGAACCCATTACCTTGTAAATAATCTTCCATGGGTAGATAGAACCCATTACCTTGTAAATAATCTTCCATGGGTAGATAGAACCCATTACCTTGTAAATAATCTTCCATGGGTAGATAGAACCCATTACCTTGTAAATAATCTTCCATGGGTAGATAGAACCCATTACCTTGTAAATAATCTTCCATGGGTAGATAGAACCCATTACCTTGTAAATAATCTTCCATGGGTAGATAGAACCCATTACCTTGTAAATAATCTTCCATGGGTAGATAGAACCCATTACCTTGTAAATAATCTTCCATGGGTAGATAGAACCCATTACCTTGTAAATAATCTTCCATGGGTAGATAGAACCCATTACCTTGTAAATAATCTTCCATGGGTAGATAGAACCCATTACCTTGTAAATAATCTTCCATGGGTATATAGAACCCATTACCTTGTAAATAATCTTCCATGGGTAGATAGAACCCATTACCTTGTAAATAATCTTCCATGAGTAGATAGAACCCATTACCTTGTAAATAATCTTCCATGGGTAGATAGAACCCACTACCTTGTAAATAATCTTCCATGGGTAGATAGAACCCATTACCTTGTAAATAATCTTCCATGGGTAGATAGAACCCATTACCTTGTAAATAATCTTCCATGGGTAGATAGAACCCATTACCTTGTAAATAATCTTCCATGGGTAGATAGAACCCACTACCTTGTAAATAATCTTCCATGGGTAGATAGAACCCACTACCTTGTAAATAATCTTCCATGGGTAGATAGAACCCACTACCTTGTAAATAATCTTCCATGGGTAGATAGAACCCACTACCTTGCAAATGTATCTCGAAGTCACACTCACTTTCCCCTGAGGTGCATAACTAGGTGTGGCGCACACTCCCCTCAAAAATGGAACAAAGAAGAAGACATGGATATATACACACACAGATAACTTCATAAGTCGTTAGTCTCAAACAAGGAGAGTCTCAGCACAGCGCACAAACAATATAGAATTAATGAGGATGTGACCAGAGATCTATAATGTGTATAAGGTGCAACAGATCCTCCTCATTCTAGCCCTTATCTGAGAAAGCTAGACATTTGATCTACTATACTGCAATATATAATGAAAGAAAAAGTATGTATAGATTTTGTGGAGAAACAGATACAAATACACGAACGTATCTTCAGGGGGAAATGAAACTGAATAGGAAACATAGTGGGGGAAACAAAAAAATGTAATAATATGTTTTTGTCTGTCCCATTCTGTTCACCGAGATCAAGAACAAGACAAGTAAAAGCTGCATTTTATCAAATGAAGAACATCTTATACAATGAATCCTTGTCACCGGAGGTTAGAAGAAGAAATTCTTGCATTTAAACACAAAAGACACAAATAAAATGTTGCACGATTTATTGCCTGGCATACTTCGCTGCATCTTATCAAGTGCATACTGCTGTGTTATATATAAAATTTCACTGGCTAGGACCTCACTAAGGGAACAACACATTGTTGTGAAATTTGTGCATATTACATAGAAACAGTTGCACCATACAGCTGTGAATCCTGGACATTTAGTAAACAAGCAAAAACATCCCTGAAAGTTTCAGAGATGTGGTTTTACAGAAGAATGCTGACAATTCAATGGACAGCCAAAATTAGTAATTGAAATGTTTTGAAAGAGGCTAATTTGAAAGGATGACTTGTCACAAACACCAGAAAAAGGCAGTCATAATCTTTGGCCACATTATGAACACACATACAAACTAGAACATATTGCAATTACTGGGAATACTTGTGGCAAGAGAAATAGAGGAAGACAATGAGAGAAAATTCTTGACAGTCTTGTGCCAAGGCATGGAAGGGTGTAAGCACATGAACTGATATATGCCGCTGGAAAATGCAAGATGTGGAGGATTAATGCTTTAGAAGAATATGGAATAGATAAAGTTACCAGTCTGCTTAATACAATATATGATACTGGAAATATACCTCATGAGTTATGTAATTCTGTATTTATTGCAATCCCAAAGAAATCAGGAGCCTTGGAATGTGATCAACATCGAACAATTAGTATAATGAGTCACATCACGAAGATTTTGCTAAGAATTATCATGCAAAGAGTTAGGAGGAAAATACAACCTGAAATAGGAGAAGAACAATGTGGGTTTGTAGTAGGCAAGGGTACAGTAAATGCTGTGTATATACTGAGAACCGTAATCGAACGTTCTATAGAAGTAAACAAAGATCTACACCTTTGCTTCATTGACTACACAAAGGCTTTTGATAAAGTGAGACATGTCAACATGATAAGGATGCTTGAAGATCTACAAATTGATGGGAAAGACCTTAGACTTATAAAAAACATATATTGGAAACAACAAGCTGCCATAAGAGTTGATAATGAAGTAAGCCAATATCAGCCTATTAAGAGAGGTGTGAGACAGGGATGTGTAATGTCTCCAGATCTGTTTTCCCTGTACAGTGAAAATATTTTCAGAAATATTGAAAATATGGAAGGAATCAACATTGGGGGACGATGCATCAATAACATTAGATATGCAGATGATACAGTCTTGATTGCAGACAATGAACAGGACCTGCAAAATTTAGTAGATGCGGTTGTTACACACAGTGAACAACAAGGGTTAGAATTAAATTGTAAAAAGACACAGATTATGGTCGTCACTAAGAAGAACGAAATACCACAGTGTAATATACAAGTAAATGGGAATATTCTTCAACAAGTGAATAGGTACAATTACCTCGGAACAGTAATAACATCTGATGGGAGATGCCTTGAAGAGATTAGAACAAGAATCGCCATGGCAAAAGTAGCCTTTAGCAAGATGAAAAACATACTGACCAATAAAAAGATGTCAATTGAAACGAGAAAAAGAGTGTTGAGATGCTACATAGAACCTGTACTTTTATATGGATGTGAAGCTTGGACAATGAGCAGCCAGGCTGAAAAACATCTGATGGCTGTAGAAATGTGGTTTCTGAGGAAAATGCAAAGAATACCATGGACAGCCAGAAAGACCAATGAACAAGTCCTTCAAGAAACAAATGAAGATCGTAAACTGATCAGAGACATTAGACGTAGACAGTCACAATTTTTTGGGCATGTTATGAGAAGAAATGATTTGGAGAACTTGGTGACAACTGGTAAGATCGAGGGGAACAGACCAAGGGGAAGACCTAGAAACAAGTATCTGGATGGCTTGGCCTTGTGGCATGGTCGAGACAGAAACACGGAACTGATCCACGACTCTGTTGATCGAGTGAGATGGCAGAACATGACCGCCCACGCTTACCGGCATGGCACTTGATGGATGGATGGAGGAGCAAAATCTTCTACGACAGTTGGCAAGGCAACTGGTGATGAAAATAATAATGATTAGGACAAGTAAAAATGATTGAAACACAACACAACAAGCCTGTCCGATGCTTCGGTAATTAAAACCTTCATCAAGAACAACACAAAAATGAAGAATAATGAATAATAAAATTAATATAAATTACAACAAACAATAAAAAAAAACATTGAACATAACTTGAATGTACAAAAAGCGGAAAGGTTAAAGACAGGTGTGTGACCTTTTGGTACAGTAAAAATACTTGTCTTTGTAATTATTATGTTATTACATTATTTTCATCCTTTTACCCCAACCGTCTCCTATTCTGTTTACTTGGCCTGAGATCCTAGAAAGTTATGCCCGTGTGTTGATATTTATTGTTTCTCTCTAGGATCTGCGCAAATGTTTTTGTTTCATCTTATATATATAAAAGAGAGTTTTATGTGATATTCACTGGCACAGGAACGGAGCATAATGGGGACGACCCGTTGCTGTGAAGTTGGAACCGCGACTAACTAACTAACTATATAAAAGAGACTGTCTGTATGTATGTATGTCCTTTATGCGTTCGCGAACGGTGCATTCGATTGAGATGAAATTTTCTACACGTCTTCCTCTCATTCCCGTGCTGCCAACTGTCATAGTTTGTTAGTGTAAAAACGGTTATTTACTTAATATTATTTAATATTTCAATTTACATTATGTATATATAGCGAGGGGACATAACTTCTAATAGCATTGCTATATATGTAAAATTGTTGCATATTTCTCAAATAGGTGGACCCTTTCGCTACAGTTATCTACAGGCATAAGCGTTATACTCCTCCACCTAAATCCTCCTCCTCCTCCCTGCTCCTCCTCCACCCTTCTCCCTGCTCCTCCCTCTTCCTCCTCCCCCCTCCTCATCCCTCCTCCACCTCCCTCTTCCTCCTCCTTTTTCTTCTTCTGCTGCTGCTGCCGCTCCATTTACCCAAGTTAATTGTTGGGGGAAGATGTAAAGATCTTTCAAGTGCTCTTTCTATTGCTTTTTGTAAGTTGGTCTTCGTTTATCTAAGGTTGTTCTAACTGCAACCAATAAATTATTAGACAGATAGACAGACAGACAGACAGTCAGGACCGGGAACTTACATGACTACTTATATGAATTAAATGAGATGCTCCCCACCAGGGGCTGGGCGAAGCCGGGCCGGGACAGACAGACAGACAGACAGTCGGGACCGGGAACTTATATGACTACTTATATGAATTAAATGAGATGCTCCTCACCAGGGGCTGGGCGAAGCCGGGCCGGGTCAGACAGATAGACAGGCAGACAGATAGATAGTCGGGAACGGGAACTTATATGACTATTTATATGAATTAAATTAGATGCTCCCCACCAGGGACTGGGCGAAGCCGGGCCGGGTCAGCTAGTTATATATATATACTAACCCAGAGGAATACACACATCTCTAGTTTCTTATTTAGCAAACATTCATACTGCCCACACCACACATTGTGTCAGGCCAGCTCCAGTGTAATGTGGACACCACATATCTGTGGCACTCTGTCCCTATCTATAGATCTAACAATGTGGACACCACATATCTATGGCACTCTGTCCCTATCTATAAACCGAACAATGTAGACATCACATATCTGTGGCACTCTGTCCCTGTCTATAGACCTAACAATGTGGACACCACATATCTGTGGCACTCTGTCCCTGTCTATAGACCTAACAATCCTGCAGCATCCAATGGCTTGTCTGTGGCAAGCTGTTCCCCCTTTTCTCCGATGATTTGAAATTTCTCAATATCATAAGCCAGATGTCATGCCTATGTTGCTGTCATGTATAAATTATCTGGCACCTGGTCATTTTGACAGACAAAAGTTAGTTACATTATACTTCAAAAATGGCATAATAACTACAACCCATGACAGGGACTAGGTATGGAGTTTTATCTCTCTGGGCTGAAATTGTAGTGACCATGTGTAGCCCATGAAGCATGATCCCTCTCTCTGTCTGTCTAGTTTACTCCAGAGGAAAGGTAACACCAATACATCTGGAACAAGACCAGCTGTAGAAGCTGTAGGATCAGTAAAGCAATGCTGTAACTGTCCACCTTTTGGAGCTTCAATCCTAGACCAGTTGTTGACCAAGGCTTAGGGCCTGGTCTGCCCTGCTATGACATTTAGTCTTAAGGTTGCATTTCTTCGCACTAGGATCAGGCTTGTATTTGCGCTCCTCCACCGAAATAAATTATCAGTCACATTCTTAATCCATTGATGTTGCAATCTTCCTCTTCAACAATTGTAAGCTATTGCATCCTGAATTCAACTATGCTGAAGTCTTGCTCTTCAGTACTTGTAAACTATTGCATCCTGAATTCAACTATGATGAAGTCTTGCTCTTCAAGACTTGAAAACTATTGCATCCTGAATTTAACTATGTTGAAGTCTTGCTCTTCTCCACTCCCCAGGTATTCCTCCCTCCAAAGTTGTCTTTTCCAGACATTCATGTCTATTTTTTTTACAGTAAAACTATTCCCTGTATTCACTTCAGACCATCTTGTTCCTTTTGTGCCTGCTGTGTCGAGGTGATGCAAAAACAGTGGGAGAGTGCCCGTTTATGGGCTTCATGTATCGAGATTCTCATGGACTGTTATTCCTTCCATCCATCGTTTACATGGTCGGCCTCCTCTTCTGGTTCCATTTGGTCTGTACAAATCCATTTTACTACCACTTACAATGTCAATATAGTTTTCAAAACCATGCAAATAATTAACCCTGAATGTTTCACAGTATAAATGGCAAGTATATTAGGCACTGCACCACCCCTACAGACATGTGGTCATGAACAGAAACCAATCTCAAAAGAACCGAACCCAGAATACGGAGCTAGCACTTGCAATTATGTTTCTACATTGTATCATATGTCAATTGCCATGATAAAACGAGTGTTGAAGTGCTACACAGAACCTAAACTTTTGTATGGATGTGAAATGTGGACAATTAGCAGATAAGCTGAAAAATATCTGATGGCAGTGGAAATGTGGTTTCTGAAGTAATGCAAAGAATACCATGGACAGACAAAAAGATCAATCAGCAAGTCCTAGAAGAAACAATTAAAACCGTAAACTGATTAGAGAAATTAGACGCAGAGTCAATATATTTTTGGCATGTTATAAGAAAAAATAAACTGGTGAACTTGATGACAACTGGCAAGACTGAAGGGGAAGGTAGAGAACTAGATGGCTTGGCGACATGGCATGGTCGAGACAAGAACACAGAGTTGACCAACAACTCACTATCCCCACTTATTGGCATGGTACCTAATGATGATGATATGGTTGATAAAGAGTGACTCACCTTTCTCTAGATAGTGTTTGGGGATCCACAAAGGTTGGGACAGCAGCTGCGGACCTGTGGCTGCGTAAGGATCATCCAGACCATGTGCAGTGCCATACAGATCCTCAGGGACATTGCCGATCATTCTTCCCTCTCTGGTGCTCGGAGGCCCTTCCCGTCGATCTACAAACTCTTGTGGAGGAGGAGGTGCTCCCAGGTGATCAAACTGAGGATGATCCTCTGAGGGAGGAGGTGGAGGCTGTGGAGATCCTGTCAATGAAAAGTGACAAGGTCATTAACTAGAGGTCGGGAGGTCAGTATCTGTGACCAATAGTTCCTGTGTTCATGATGGAATAATTTCTACTGAATTTTTTTTTTTTTACAAATACACATTCTATCCACACATATTGATGAAACTAACTATCTAACACTCTATCCACCAATATCTATTAAACTATCTACACATTACATCCACCCAAAACTCTATGAAGCACTATATCTACACATTCTATCCATCCGTAACTCTATGAAACACTATATCTACACATCCTATCCGCCCCTAACTTGATTAAACACTATTTTTACACATTCTCATCATCAAGTGCCGTGCCGGCTGGCATAGGCGTTCATGGCTCTCCGCAGATCTCGGTCTTTGGTGTTCTGGATCAACTCTGCTGATGATATTCCTCCATGCCACCGTCTCAATCCGTCCTGCATCATTTCTCTTGGTCTGCCTCTGCCTCTCTTCCCCTCGATCTGTCCAGTTGTCGTGATGTTCTCCAATGCCTCTCTTCTCATCACATGACCAAAGAAAGCTGTTTGTCTCTTTATTATTGTTGTATATAGTGTTCTAGTTTCATTAGCCTCTTTCAGGCAATCGTTGTTAGTTACTCTGGCAGTCCAAGGAATTCACAACATTTGTCTTAAAAACCAAACCTCTGTTGCTTCTAAGTTCTTCCTAATTTGTTCATTTACATTCCAAGATTCGCTGCCATACAGCAAAACTGGTTCTATATAGCATTTTAGCGCTCTCTTTCTTACATTCATTACATTCTAACCACCTGTAACTATTTGAAACACTATATCTACACATTCTATCCACTCGTAACTCTATGAAACACTATATCAACACGTTCTATCCACTCGTGTTCTATGAAACAATATATCTACACATTCAATCCACTCGAAACTCTATATCTACACATTCTATTCACCCTAACTCTATGAAACACTATATCTACACATACTATCCACCCCTAACTCGATGAAACACTATATCTACACATTCTATCCACCCCTAACTCGATGAAACACTATATCTACACATACTATCCACCCCTAACTCAATGAAACACTATATCTACACATTCTATCCACCCCTAACTCGATGAAACACTATATCTACACATACTATCCACCCCTAACTCGATGAAACACTATATCTACACATTCTATCCACCCCTAACTCGATGAAACACTATATCTACACATTCTATCCACCCCTAACTCGATGAAACACTATATCTACACAGACTATCCACCCCTAACTCGATGAAACACTATATCTACACATTCTATCCACCCCTAACTCGATGAAACACTATATCTACACATTCTATCCACCCCTAACTCGATGAAACACTATATCTACACATTCTATCCACCCCTAACTCGATGAAACACTATATCTACACATTCTATCCACCCCTAACTCGATGAAACACTATATCTACACATTCTAACCTCCTGTAACTATTTGAAACACTATATCTACACATTTTATCCACCTCTAACTCTATGAAACACTTCATCTACACATTCTATCCACTCGTAACTCTATGAAACACTATATTTACACATTCTATCCACCTATATCTATTAAACTATCTACACATTCAATCCACCCGTAATTCTATGAAACACTGCATCTACATATTCTGTCCATTCGTAACTCGATGAAACACTTTATCTACACATTCTATCCACCCCTAACTCTATGAAACACTATCTACTAATTCTATCCACCCCTAACTCTATGAAACCATCTCCACATTCTATCCACCCTAACTCTATGAAACACTATATCTGCACACTCCACCCACATCTCTCTCCAATGCTCTTTCCACCCATCTACATCCCATATCCACTTGCCCACACCCAACCCATATATCTGATTACTGGATAAAATTAGTTGTTATTCTCCCAAAATATTAACTCCAAATAAATAATGTAATTATTTCAATATATATAGAAATCAAGATATTGCAATAACAGTTTACAACAGCATTAGTTAAGAAGCTTTGTATTACATAAAAAAGCCCTTAAATATGATGACAATTATCTTAACAGGGTCGAAGAATTTTAAAATAAACCACAAGGCATGCATTGTTGAAAAAATCTGCACACCTTCACGGCCCATAAAAGGCGCAGGGAAATCATCATCTGCAGGAGGTGGGGGGAGGGCATTGGAGCTTTCTGCAAAATAAAAAATAGAAGCCAAAACAAAACATAAAACACCCACAACAAAGGGAGATCTAACACTGGAGGTAAACACAGAAATAACACACACACACAAAAAGCCATGTACCACAGCATACAATTTGGTTTTTCTTTAGGCTATTTTAGGAAATTAGTTTAAAACCTAGTTAAAATGTTGGTATTTCATGCTAAGACATTCATTGTATCTTATTACTTACAAAGCAACCATTCATTTTTCGTAGGTGACAAAATATTTACATACAGAACTCATTCTTTCGACCATGGTTATCAGGGTCCATTGGGGACGCAAAGAATAGAAACACTGTAAACTACCGAGCATATCATAAGAAGAGGCTGTAGATGGCATGTAGATTTGTGTGAGGATATTATCATTTTATTTAATATTCAGAAAAAAGGTTTTGATCTCTACTGTCCTAATGCTGCTGAATTGTCTGCTCTTGACAGCCCAATGTTGTTGAGTTATCTAATCTTGATAGCCTAATGTTGCGGAGTTATCTACTCTTGACAGCCCAATGTTGCTGAGAAATCTACTCTTGATAGCGAAATATTGCTGAGTTATCTACTCTTGACAGCCCAATGTTGCTGAGTTATCTACTCTTGATAGCCGAATGTTGCGAAGTTATCTACTATAGACAGCCAAACGTTGCTGAAATATCTACTCATGACAGCCCAATGTTGCTGAGAAATCTACTCTTGACAGTCCAATGTTGTTATCTACTCTTGACAGCCTAATGTTGCTGAGTTGTAGGAGAGACAGACTGAGTGTGATGGAATAAATGTGAGATTCTGAGTGAAAGAGCAGACAAACAAGACAGAATGTGAGATAATGTGCATGAAAGTAACAGAATAATTGTGAGAATCAGAATGATTATGAGAATTAGAATAGTTAAGTAGGACAAGGTGACAGAAACACAGAGATAGAGGTGAATGGCTAATAGAGTCTCAGTCAGGTTCTAGAGAAAGTAGTCGCTGTCAAGCTGCAAGAGTTTTTGGAAAGCGGGAAGCTTCTTCCAAGAGGCCTGGGGAGCTACAGGCCAGGAAAAGATACCTGGTCAAATGCAGCCACTTTTGCCTTGGACGTTTATGAGGGGTTCCAGAGTAGACAAGAAACGATGGCGGCAGCGCTTGATCTCGAGGATGCGTACAATAGAGTTCGATATGATATTTTGATGACCGCACTGATGGAGAAGGTGGTCAATCCCTGGTTGGTGAACTGGATAGCAGCCGTCCTGCACTCTCGTCGGGTTGCTCTCCGTCTGGGTGCATGGACCTCAGAGCCACATATTTTAACCCCGGGACTGCCACAGGGATCTGCAATCTCACCGGTGCTCTTTAACGTGTATACGAGCAAGATTGCAAACCTAGAAGAACCAGGGGTTGGAAGAATACTAACATTTGCAGATGATATTCTTGCATATAGGCAGGGGAGAGATAGGGAGCAAACAGCTCAGGAGCTACAGGCGACAGTAGACAAAGTGATTGACTGGTGCACTGAAATGAGTGCTGTCATCCACCCGGAAAAGGCGGCTGTTTTGTGGTGCTCTCAGGACAACAGGATTGTGAGAGCGGATGTCCCAAGCCTCGCGATAGATGGCAGAAATGTCAACAGAGAAAACAAACTGAAGTATCTGGGGATCACATTTGACAGGAGCCTATCCTTCAAGGACCATGTGGAGACGGTTGTGACAAGATCTCAAAAGGGACTCAGTGCACTTAAAACTATGGCTGTAATGGACAGAGAGCAGAGAATGCTTTTCACACTATACCAGCACTTGATCCTCTCACTAATTGATTATGGATTAGGTCTGCTCACTGTCTCAGAGAGTCAGCTGGTGAAGTTAGAGCGCATACAGAACGAAGCTATGCGGATCATTCTGGGATGCACCAGAGACACCCCAGTAGTGTGTATGTGTTACATCCTTGGTCTGCCGACTGTTGCTGGTAGGCTCAAGATGATGCAGGTGAAGGCATACCTCAGAGTAGCTGCAGACACAGACCACCCACTGCATGAGGCGCTGGACGCAGTTAAGGGTCAGCGACTGATAAGAGGGAAATCATGGATGGCTCAGGCAGAGGATACGATCAGACAGGTGTGCCCCTTAGAGAACATTAGGTGTGGAGAGGAGTGGGTCAGAGTGCCAGCGGAGCAGTCAGAATTGTGCATAGTTATAATCACATTAAGCCGGGAGTGCAGGGAGTGGCCAGCAGGGGCCACGGAAGTGGAAATCCAGCAACTAATTCAGGACAATGCTCACTCGGGTGATGTGATTATCTACACAGATGGTTCGGTGTCAAGAGGTGAGAAAAGTGGCTGGGGGTTCATAGCCAAAGCCAATGGTCGACGTTTGGGGCAGGAGAGCCTGGCATATGATTCCACAACATCCAGCTTAAGAATGGAGGTGGAGGCGGTCACTGCGGCTCTCCGCTGGATGGAGAATACGACACACACACATATCGTGATTGTAACTGACTCAGAAAGCATGCTGACGAGGGTGAGGACGGGCAGGCTTCGTGCGGAGTGGCTTGCTTCGATTCGGAGGTCACTGGTGACAAGCATCGCCTGGATCTTTTCTCCGGGGCATGCCGGTGTGCTGGGAAATGAACAGGCGGACAGATTGGCTGGCTCTGCAGAACTTGGTGGAGTATTGATACATGACAAGGCAGACGTGGTTGCGGCCTTGTGGGAGCACGTGCACACCTCGGAGGAGCAAATGGATTACCATGGTCTGGCAAGAATGAGACAGCGAGGAGTGACGAGGGGATCTGGCCGACACTCAACGCTCAGAGGAAAGGCGAGATGGACATATAATCAGATTGCTACTGGTACTATTAGTGTTGGAACTCTTTGCAGGCTGCTGAGGATGGGGACGGAGCACTTTTGGGAATGCCCCGAATGCTGTGATGTCAATTCCTAAATCAATCAATCAATCAATCAATCTCCCACACACACAGATATATACATGATGATCCTCTATATGTGTACACTATATCTAAATGACAACAAGACTTCAGATTAGATGAACACAGCTAATTGTTTTTTTTTTTTTTTAAACAACAAGACATGTAACTCTTAACATTGGATAAATAGTGGGAGTCTCGGTGGCGAAGTGGTCAAGCCATTTGACTCATGCTCCGAAGGTTGTGGGTTCGATTCCGGGCCGCACCCTTCGGTTTATGAGTTAAATGTTTCGGGCACTCCTGTGGGTCGTCGCTAAAAGCTACGGAGTTCGTGCTTTGTGCGACGCTTTCCGTGCTGCGGAAAGAGACCGAGCCATATGGGATAAAACCCGGTGCAATGAAGTCGACCAACTTAAGCGACTGGATAAATAGTAACAATTCAGAACGGTTGCCAAATTAAATTTCCTTAAATTTCTGTGAAACTATTATTCTCAATAAATGAAATACCAACATATCCCTAGTTTCTAGTGTACTGCCAAGAGCATCCTAAACAACGTATCTCCACTGCAGACACACATTTGTGCCTGGTTAAATCACCTGATGGAACAGTATGCTGCAGCTCATTTTAAAAAGCATAAAAGAGGAGTAGCTAGAGCTATTCTTATAGTGAGCATAAAAAACATAAAAAGCTGAAACAATCACAGTTATTACCACATGGCAGCAAATAGAAATTCTGTGTAATTTATCTGCAGATTTCATAGCAAGGGGAAACGCGGTTATGCAATGGCTAGCATGCTTGCTTTCTGGCCCAGTGATCTTTGCCTTTTGCCCTTTAACCCCAATTGGACCCTCTACCAACTCACGCCAAGCCATTCTATACTTTGCTATCTCCTGCAGCTCCCTTCATGTCCTCCCCATATTTTAAATCTCTCTTTAATTTTCTTCTCCGTGTGTCTTTATGTCTCTCACTATTTCATTCACCCTGTAGGTTCCAGACAAGGGAGTGTCTAGTTATATTATCCTCAGGTTTTCTCAATGTGTGTCCTATACTGTGCCATTGTCTTTTCCTGACCTCTTGGTTCACTGAAATGTTGACCCAGTGGTCATGTTTTTGACTTCCCATCGAGACAGATTTTAAAAAATTAACCTAGGCTTCTACATAAACCCAGCCTGATGAAGTGATGCCAGGAATTGTCTGGGTAAGTACGGAATGCCGAAACAATACTGTCCACATCATCCAGTGAGTGCCGATTAGCCTATACAAATATGGACTAGCACCATATACCCAATACTCCTCAGTGTGTACAAGGTTCCTACACTTGTTTACTTTTACTTGGTAGCATAGCGACCAATGCACATCTCCTGTCTGGAGGTCCCTCAGGGTAGGATTTTTTGGTAACAATATGGCTGCTGGGTCAAACCAGCCACATGGAATAGGGAGCAGAAAATGTTCTGGAAGATAAACTGACCGATATGATGCTGACCACAGCATTCATGGAGTACTGTTGAGTCAAGAATATATGACCCAGCACAATGTCCCAATATGCTTTAATGGCATGGGACTTTGTCATCTCTTGTTCTTAACCATTGCAGTGTTGAGATGAGTCAAGAACACACATCCAGCACCCTGGACATTCCCATATGTGCTTAGTCATTTTCAACAGCCAGCAAAGCGTCCCAATACAAAGTATAGTCTATGTGTCTGTCTGGCATTTCCTCACTCCTGAGTGTCACCAGATCCTCTGGTCACTCCCTGCAGCACTATTCTCTCCAGGCCGTAGTGATATATCTGTTCATCTGTACTATACACATGGTCCCAAAGGACCAACCACATCTTCCTTATTATGCACCAATATCCCACAGAGCAGAGTAGACCCAGCCAATTTGTGCATCTGCTCTCACCACACAACGTAATGAGCACGGCAAGGCACATAGAGCGCCCTGATCATCCACTGCACCTGTATTCATCTCCGGTCTTGACTTGTCCTGTCACTGGATTCAGATGGACTCAGGCGAGCGAGTGAGGTCGACGAATTGCACAACTCTTCCTCACTTTAATCCAATTCATCGCACAAGTCATTCTTTATCCATTCTTCTTCTTCATCACACCAGCATGGTCTGGGGGGAAAATCAATAGATGCTATCTATTTTTGAATGTGGAATTGAAGCCTGCCACTCGGCCCGAAGTATGCATGTCTTCACCTTTCTCAACATACTTTGTGAGTCCATCACAATCACGATATGCGTGTCCAGTTTGTCCTCCAGCGATTGTGTTTTCATCAGTAATGTTTGACGAATAAAAATGAACGCATTACTTTATTACACCACACAATTCTTACCACTGATCTAGTGAACAAATCACAAATAACAAAACTAAAACAGTTATAATTATCATAACATTGCATTTTCCATTAAACAGTTGGTCAGAAATCTTTTAGCAATAGCAAAAGGCTAAGCTAACTGATATGATGGGAAATAACTGTTACTGAAATAGCTGGTGCAGTTTCTAAGCAATAATAAGATGTTAAACTGGCTGAGAGGCTAAAACATGCAGGTAACTGACCTCATATTATTTGATGTCTAAACTACACAATTTACCTGGATTGTGTAAGCCAGGTATTGAAGTTACCTACAAATTATTTGGATGAGCGAGTTACCCGAGTTAGCATTTATGTTATCTGTATTGGGTAAGTAATTGACAGATAAATTATCTGGACCGAATCAGATGGTTACAAGTTATATATAAAGTATCCAGATTGGATCATATGGTTACCCAAGTTATATATAAATTATCTGGATTGGATCAGATGGTTAGCTAAGTTTATGAATAAATTATCTGGATTGGATCTGATGGTTACCCAAGTTACATATAAATTATCAAGATTGGATCAGAGAGCTACCTAAGTTATATATAAAATATCTGGATTGGATCAGATGGCTACCTAAGTTACATATAAATTATCTGGATTGGATACATGAGTTATCTGTATTGGATAAGAATGTTACATAGTTACATATAAGTGATCTGTACTGGATTTTTAAAAGTTACATATAAATTATCTGGATTGGATATGATGGCTTCTTAATTTACACATAAATTATATGGATTAGATAAACAAGTTACCTAAGTTACATAGATATGATCTTACGTGGATAATAAAGTTACTTAATGTATACTATTTTTCAGGACTGGATTAAAATTACCAAACAATTACACATTATTTATCTGTACTAGACAAACAAGTTACTAAGATAATGCGTATACAGTTTATCTTAACTGGATAAGAAATTTACGAACATTACATATAAATGGATGTCACCCAATTTACGTATACATATCTGGATATATATTTAAAAATGACTGAAGGTACATATAAATATCTGGACTGGGTAAGAATATTACCTCTTACATATTGGCTTAGATAAGGCCGTCACACAATTTCTGACATATAATTGATCGTCTTAAATAAGACCATTACACAATTTCTTAGATATAATAGATATGACTTGGATAAGATCATTACTATAAATTTCTCATGAATAGATTAATATGCCGAATAAGTTCAGCATTTATCTGTGCAGGATAAGAAATTTACTTATATTCCACGTTACCAGAATTTGACTTTGTCAAATTACCTCTGTTAAACAAATGTTAAGAAATGTATCAACATGAAACAAACACAGTTAGTATAATAAAACAAACACTGAGTATAAAGCAATTACTCCCGTGCTCATCTTGGGAAATGGAACAATTATTTAACGCTTACCTTGGGAAATAGGTTAAAAGCTTGGAGAGCAAAATAAAAAAAGTGGGGGGAAATATAAAATCTTACCAATCCAGTTCTGTCCTCGGTTAGAACTATTCCGAGCTGAAGTAACTGTAGGATCACGGAATAAAAAAGGACATATGTGCAGATCTATATTCACTTTGTTAAAGTGCTAGATAAAGTAAGTATTGTTCTTAAGCTGTTATTATTTTAAAGACAGAAGACACAAACAATATGCAGCATGATTTATTGCCTGGTATATTTTATTGCATGTCGACAGGTGCATACTGCAGAGTGATATATCATATGAAGCGTATAAATTAATAAAACTTCAGCTGAAACAATTATTTTTTTCGCTCCCTCGCTTTGAACTTAAGCTGTCCATACACACTACTTCTAGTAGTGCTGGACTGAATTTTGCGTGTGGATTTGCTTCCCCTATTAACAGTGTCCCTCGCCATCAGGCAAACCCACTCCAACTTCAGAGGTGTTGAAACAATTAAAACACAGGTAATGTTTGAATGTGGAGCATCTGTCATCTCCACGGCAATTTCAAACTTAACATGAGCGCTTTCTGTTTGCATAAAAGTTCATGTTACATTACCATGGGGGTAACAGATGCTCCACATTCGAACGATACTTGTGACTATGTGTTTTAAGTATTTCAGTTAAAGTATTATTTATTTACTCACTACGTATGTACCTGACGAGATGCAGTAAAATATGCCAGGCAATAAATTGTGCAATATATCGTTTGTGGCTTCTGTGTTTTCACTAAGAGAATACATTGTTATTATTTTGTGTTGCTATGCTGCTTTGAAGCGATAAAAACAAAACTCATTCTCCCTGTATATAGTTGCCTCAAACATGTGCCAAGCATTTCTATAAATCTAGACAGCAATGATGATGATGATGATGATGCTGTACTGCAGCGCCAACAAGAGAGGGTTTCAAAAAGCTAACATGACACACCTGTAAATGGTGCAGCATGGGCAAGTTAATCATCATCATCATGTGCCATGCCGATAAGTGTGGGCGGTCATGTTTCACCATCTCACACAATCCCCAGAGTATGACTATCCCTACCAGGCGAGGCTGCTCCTATGAAGTATCAATTTACGCCGTTACTCCAATTCTTTGCGACTTGACCCAGGTCAGTTTTGAATGATCCCTGTCTCAATATGGATTTAAAAATATTACCACGGGACCAACAGACACGCATGCTTTCCATTCCGCTAAGGCAGCTCCCTGATATATCAATCTGGCGTGATAAAAAATACTAGCCTTTTCACTGTGCGTTGATTGCTTTTTCAAGTAGCATTTATTACTCGGTATGGAGAACCCTCCTGGCAACAACCAACAATTCTTGTTTATACGAAGGAGCCACGTTAGTGTGGTGGCCAACACACTGGCTTTCCAACCTGGTGATCCAGTGTTTAAATCCTCATCGAGGCAGATTTGTTAAAAACTGAACTGAGTTCCCAGGTCAACACAACTACAATGTCCAAGAAATGTCCAATAAGTAAAAGAAGCTGGGGTGTTATTTACATCACCCCCCCCCCCTCCCCCAAGTGTCGACTGATATATAACAATATGCAGCTAACACTATGTATGAGAGCCTTGTTAGCATACTGACTAGACACTTGCCTACTGGTCCGGTGGTCAAGGGTTCGATCCACATCGGGACAGATTAGAATTTTCAATATTGACTAGAGGTCCCAGGTTGACCCGGCCAGAAATGGGTCCCAAGAAATGACATGGGAAGTAAAGGCAGCTGACCTGATACTGACCACAGCACACACTGAGTGCCCATTGGTCCATACAAATACTGACCACAGCACACACTGAGTGCCCATTGGTCCATAGAAATATTGACCACAGCACACACTGAGTTCCCATTGGTCCATACAAATACTGACCACAGCAAACACTGAGTGCCCATTGGTCCATACAAATACTGACCACACACACTGAGTGCCCATTGGTCCATACAAATACTAACCACATCACACACTGAGTGCCCATTGGTCCATACAAATACTGACCACAGCACACACTGAGTGCCCATTGGTCCATACAAATATGACCACATCACATACTGAGTGCCCATTGGCCCATACAAATACTGACCACATCACACACTGAGTGCCCATTGGTCCATAGAAATATTGACCACAGCACACACTGAGTTCCCATTGGTCCATACAAATACTGACCACAGCAAACACTGAGTGCCCATTGGTCCATACAAATACTGACCACACACACTGAGTGCCCATTGGTCCATACAAATACTAACCACATCACACACTGAGTGCCCATTGGTCCATACAAATACTGACCACAGCACACACTGAGTGCCCATTGGTCCATACAAATATGACCACATCACATACTGAGTGCCCATTGGCCCATACAAATACTGACCACATCACACACTGAGTGCCCATTGGTCCACACAAATACTGACCACATCACACACTGAGTGCCCATTGGTCCATACAAATATGACCACAGCACACACTGAGTGCCCATTGGTCCATACAAATATGACCACAGCACACACTGAGTGTCCATTGGTCCATACAAATATGACCACATCACACACTGAGTGCCCATTGGTCCATACAAATACTGACCACAGCACACACTGAGTGCCCATTGGTCCATACAAATACTGACCACAGCACAAACTGAGTGCCCATTGGTCCATACAAATACTGACCACATTACATACTGAGTGCCCATTGGTCCATACAAATACTGACCACATCACATACTGAGTGCCCATTGGTCCATACAAATACTGACCACATCAAAATACTGAGTGCCCATTGGTCCATACAAATATGAGTCTAGCATATGCCCAATGCTCCTTAGGTGTGTAAAGGGTTCTTTACTTTTACAAGCTACACTTCCTGCTACCAGGGAATAAATAAAAATATGAGGTGCATTCATCTATAACAAGTGGCATCTACAAGTTTAATGTATGTGTGGCCAGAAAGAATTTAAACATGCATTTGTATAGAAATTACTATTATTTTTGTACTATACAACAAAGACCAAGGTTCTACTGAAGTGAATTAATCACAAAAGTGAATCCTTGAAATGAGGATTTATACTTCAAATTTAAAAAAAAATATGTTATTAGATTACTTTTCAATGTTTCTCTCCCACACAATTTAACAACTTCATTTCACTTGGATTCAGTATACCTTGTCATGAAAACCTGGCCAGATGCTCAAATAACAAAACACTTATGCATTTCCTACTTCTCCCATCTTCCCAAATTTAGACATTTACAAAAAAAGAAAACAATTATAATAACATTTCACTTAAAATATGTTCATTTAAATTAGCGCACTCTATTCAAAATGTCATCAATTTAATCAAATAAATCAAGAGGAAGTGGCCAGATTTTGTAATAATGGAAGTGAAAGCTGAATTACCCTTGGCTTCAGGATGCATGAGTGAAGGATTTGAAGAGCGTGTCATATTTTGAAGCGTACTCGGAGATGGATTATACCCCATCACGGCTGGCATGGACTGACCCATCCCATGCATAGGTGGTGAATGGATCTGACCCATGACCAGTGTGTTAGAAGGAGAGTATGATCCCCCAGAAGACACAGATGAAGATCTGCCAGACTGTGGATGCATAAAATTACCCTGCAGTTGAGGTGCCGCAGGAGCAACAGGTGGCGGCACTGGAGGTCCAAGCGAACGATAATGGCCGCCTCCAGATCTGCCGATTGTCCCACCACCCGAAGCAGCCCGATATACGGGTGGAGTTGGAGGTTTAGTGGTTGGCGCCTGGTTGTTGTTGCTGTTACTGCTGTTACTGTGAGTACTGCTAACTGATGGACTTCGAGCGGTTCTAGGTGTGCTTGCTTGTTGCTGAGCAAAATCACACACAGGAAATTTTAATGTACACATTAACAAAGCATTAGAACTTGTGACTATATATGAGTAGATGAGAAAATAATCACCTATCATTACAGGGAGGTGCCTGTGAGCTACAGAAAAACAAGAATATTTAAATCTTAATCACTTTAACTTTTCAAATACTATAAATAGATGACAGCTTCATGCAGCTGAATAAAAAATTACAAATAAACCACAACTCATCCCCAAGTATTGCTAGAAAAAATAAAACACTAATAAAACAAACTACATCTGTGGCCGATAGTTCCCAAGTATTCATAACAGTAAACCAGTAACTTGGTTTGTGTGTTTTGTTGTTGTTGCCCCGATGACCAATTTTATTGGATTTCTTTTACAGCTCTAACTATACCAATACATTTTTTTTTTAACTTGAAGAAAGAAATTTACCAATTATATGTAAAAGTATATGAAAACTCAGAAATAGAAAAATTTTCACACTTAGCACACCTTGTGCCACTTGAAATGGCTTAAAATTTGCCCCAAATTTACCACAATCCACTTAGAGAAGCGAAAGTAGTTGCCAGGGACTAGCAAAGATTTTGTGGAAATATATTTATGTTATACTTTTAGGAGTTTACTTACTGTACTTAGATTCTCCTTGAGTCATTAATGGGAGAGTGATAACATTGGTGTAGGGGTTAAGATCTGACATCACAGCACTTAGAACATTCACATACATGCTCCATCATCTGCCACAGCCAGCGAAGAGTCCCAATATTAATGGTGTCAGTAGCAGTCTGATTATGTCCTCTAGTCACTCTCTGTAGCACCATTCTCCCCAGGCCGTGATGATCTATCTGTTCTTCTGCACCATACACACAATTCCAAACGACCCTGACCATATCTGCCTTATCATGCACCAATACCCCACCGAGCAGTGCAGACCCAGCCAATCTGTCCGCCTGCATTTCCCACCACACCAGCATGTCCTGGGGGGGAAATCCAATAAATCCTCTCTATTTTTTTTATTGTTGAATGAACACTGACTGCTCTGGTGACTCAAGTAAATGCTAGCCACCTCAAAGCTGCAGCAATCTCAGCCACTTCTATGTTCTTACTTGAGGTGTAGACCTACGGGCTCAATTCTGCTCAGCAACGACCTTCCACTCGAGCTGAGAATTCCCAGCCAGATTTCTCTCCAAGAATGTACAGAATCATCTGTATCATCTCTACTGGCATTTGCATCTATTAACTGTCGGATCTCCAATTCTGCTAACCCACTGCACCACTCTCTATATTCTCTGCCAAAAGTAATGATGATCTGGTGGAAGCTGTCAATCTATTCCTGACCCTTATGTACCTGCCTGCCTGAGGCAACTTGAGCTAAATGAGTCTTCAAGAGGCCTTTCAACAAACCAATCAACCAACTAACCAAACAAGCAACCAAAAACAAATCCAAAATAATAATGAGATTATTCTTATAAAGCTCACAAACACCTCACCATAACAAATGTTAAAAGTAAAAGTAACAAATGTTAAAAGTAACAAATGTTAAAATAACAAATAACATAAGTAGAAGCAAATCATAAAAAACAGTGACAAGTTATTTTTTTTCCGACTAACTATAAAGTTAAGTTTTTGCACAGAAGCATTAACTACAACTAACCCTGTGTAGAAAATGTTATTAAAAAGAAACTATTTATGTAAAACTTATTTGCATGTAGTGACAAAGGCAAGCAAGTAACATAAAAGCAATAAAGTGACTTGAAACTGCCATATATGTCAATGAAACCCCCAAAATGTGTTACTAACACAAAATATTAAATGCTTAAATTAAAGAAGCCAAGTATAACTAAAATGTAATTACATCTTGTAGTTACTTAAGCAGGAAATTCAACTATCTTTACAAATGTACACAAATCATAAAAATATGTTTAAAATAATTAAAACTATTGCTGGAATTATAGTGAAACAAATCTGAACATCTGAAAGCTACAGGATGCTATTTAATCCAGTAGTTAAGTTGTTAGGTAAAATAAACTGAAGCTATAAATAAAACAACTTCCCAAAAACTACTCCAATGAAATCTACCTGTTTACACAAAGTAATTTGTAGAATGAAATCTATCTGTTTACACAAAGTAATTTTTAGAAACAAACACAGCACTCACTCGGACTCCATGTCCAATGTCATCTAGTACTGTATAATCGATAGATTTTCTGGTATATTTGACTGGTCGCTCTGTCTGCTCTGGGTAGATAATGCCATTTTTCATGCCCAGAGGACGTGGGACCTTCCTTCCAGCTGTTAAAACACCAATCTCTCGCCGTGCAACTTTCTCTTTGTGAATCATAACAATCTACAGAGAATAATATAAATATGTTTAAAAGTTAGTTGCATATCATTTACAGGATGTGGCAGTCAACACCAGCATTGTTTGCTGTTGTGATCTCTGGGCAAGTTTATGTTCAGTAGTTTGCCATTGCTTTCTGAACGACCAGCACCCATACCATTTCGTAAAAAACCAACGCAAGGTGGTCTGTAAATAATTATGAGAACACAATATTCATTCATTATTACAAAATGAATTATCCAAAATCCAGGAGCGCTGAGGTAGTGCGGTAGCTAGCTTGCTTGATGCTGGCACGGTGATCGAGTCCCCATCAAGGTAGATATTTCTGTAATTAACTGGTTTCCCAGGTCGATCAATTCTAAAATGGGTACAAGGAAATGTCTTGGGAAGTGAAGGAGGTAAAATAATATTTGAAACTAAATAAACTTACCCTTTGTTAACTTGAGTGGAAAAAAGACATTCACAATGAAAACTAAACAAGTATGTCCCAACCAGTGGAGTGCAGAGGTTCTTTGATGGCCGGGGCAAACCCCTTGATTGGATGCCCCTAAATTATTCTGTCCTCATTCATTCCTCCTCCCTTCCGAGTGCACTGTGCTGCCCCCTCTCCCTAACTGGATGCCCCTCTCCCTAACTGGATGCCCCTCTCCCTAACTGGATGCCCCTCTCCCTAACTGGATGCCCCCCTCTCGACTGGATGCCCCCCTCCCGACTGGATGCCCCCTCTCCCTAACTGGATGCCCCTCTCCCTAACTGGATGCCCCTCTCCCTAACTGGATGCCCCTCTCCCTAACTGGATGCCCCTCTCCCTAACTGGATGCCCCTCTCCCTAACTGGATGCCCCCCTCCCGACTGGATGCCCCCCTCCCGACTGGATGCCCGGGGCCCTCGCACCCCCCCCCCCCCTCTACACGCCACTGCTCCCAACAAATATGCTGGAATCAGCAAGGAACTGCTGGAAGAGTAAGGATGCCAGCTCAAAATACTGATCTTCTGTCCTTCTGTAAATGGCCTATCATGCCAGGTGGCCTTACTTTCCTATAGAAATCTGAAATGTCCATTTTTAAATCTGTACATGTAAGAAGGCAGTCTGTGTGGCAGCAGGGATTAATGCACTTGCACATGAACTTCCAGTGCGCTGATGACGGTGTAGGGGATCGCTCCCTACACCGGTCAGTTGGACTTCAACATTGAGTTCATGTTCAGAAAGCAATGGTCAACTAGTGAACGTAAACTTCCATAGAAAATCAACCTGCAGCTAGGGTTAATTGTGACATCTCTCAACAACATGTAAAAAACACAGAAAACCCTGGCACTATCGGATGCAACCAGGTCAACTCTCCCACACTGATTAACCCCTATATGTCCAGAACTTTGTTGTTTTACAAGTTCAAACAGATAGAGCATTAACCCCCACTTTTGCCAAAGTCACTGACTGCTAATTATTTGAAGAAAAGTCAGATATCTGTCTTCTTATCGTCAATGCCATGTAGCGTTGATGCCAGTCAGCCTACTGTAAATTAAAAGAGACACAATTTAAAATGTGCATATCATCTGTAACAGAGCACCATCTCTGTTAAGAAGTTAATGGATGGTGTGCAAAATAGGGAAATAGGTTTCTGACTGCCTACAGTTGCTTTGGAGTCGTTCCACACTGTTAAACATCATTATCTGTCACCATCATCTACTACCCATAGTACCTTATGGAAAGGGAAGTTTTGAGCCTGAAGAATTAAAGCCGCCTGGCTAATGCAGTCGCCATGTACTGTGCAGGTTAGGGTTTTCTTTTTTCCCCCAATAGAAAAAATCCAAAATTTCCAGAGGGTTTGGATCTGGGTCTCCCGAGGGAGAACCTGTCATGCTAACCACTTGGCCAGCCGCTACTCCATCCTCATCAGCATCGAGTATTTCAGATCTGGAGCTGGTCGTGAAGCTTCCTGGTTGTTCTATTCCAAACATATCTATCCTGAGCCATTCTATTTAACTTCAGTATACCTGCATTGCTAAATCTGTGCATCAGTGTTATACAAATGTTGTCTTTGGTCTATCTTTTTATTCTTGCTTTCAGTATTTTTCCTTCCATACTTTCTTTGGCGTTTCCTCATGTCTCAGGATGTGACAAAACTATGACACACAGGTGGCCAAATTAAAGTTAAAAATAGGAGAGAGCTTGGAATAAAAAGACAGCAATAATTTCAAAAACGAATGTCAGAAATTACAAAAATCAGCAAATAATCTCAATGAAAGCTGACAAACACTTTCATCAGATTACCTGGTTCAGATGATTGACACTGGATTCCATATCTGTAAGCTGACTCTGCTGCAAGTCTAGTAACTTCAAGAAATTGGTTGCCAAATTGTTGATCTGGTATGCCACACTGGCCAGAGAGTGGGTTGTATAATTTTTGGTTTCCTGCAGAGCATGTGCCTTCTCAGCTGCACTTGCCTACCAAAAAAAAAACAAGACGGAAAACTTATGGTTATAAATTCATACACAGATGACAATTCATTTCACCTCTGTAGATCAAAGGGAACAAAACAGCGGGCGACCTAAAACATATGGACAAGACAATTACAAGATGAATAATACTGGGAGGACATGGAAGAGCTGCAGGAGATGGTAAAAGACAGGATGGCTGGGCATGGTTTAGTTGAGGTCCTATTCCATAATGGGAAATAAAGGGCAGAAGAAGAGTAGGAGATCATAAAGATTTGTAACATGCTCATAAATTTATCCTTATACTGACCATACCAGCTACCAAGTACTGATGAGTCCATACAAATGTGGGCCTAGCAGCATGCACTCAATATGCAGAATGACATGTAAATGAGTCCTTCACATTTTTTATTACGTCAAGCCTGTTGAGTCTGCATTCCCTAATCTGTACTCTGTTAATGAGTTGTTGCTTTTTTTTTTGGGCCACTCACTCGCTTCAAACTCAAGCATAGCCCATACACTACTTCTAGTAACACTGGACTGAATTTTGCGTGTGGATTAGCTTTCCCTGTTATCAGTGTCCCCTTATGATGATTTGGTGGATTTTTTTCCTTAAAGAAGAGAATGCCTAAGAAGCAACAGCCCAGACATGCAAGATTCTGACTTCTTCTGCTGCATCTCACCTCCCGATGGACCATAGCCTCTCTACTAAGCCAAGCCCAGCCCTTTGCAGACTTGTTCATAATTGGTTGTACTTTGCAGTTCATGTTTTCTATGTGATAAGGCGGCCAGCATCATGGCACCCCTGATCGGTCATCTCTTAAGAAATGCATGCCAGGTTAAGTCTTCTTCCTTGTTCCTCTTTCGGGCGAAGTTCACCACACATAATTATGCACCTCATAGGTCAGTGTGTGTGACTTCGGCATGCATTTCTGTCAGGTTGACTTCCTCTAGACCAGTTGTTCTCAACCGGTGGGGAATTCCCCCCTAGGGGGGAATTTTAGGGTTTCCAGGGGGGAATCAAGATTATTTCAAGATCGCGTTAATACAAGAACCGATTAATTGATATTGTTTTTCCCTTCATACTTTACGGTTCTGTAGGTCTCACCCTTCTAAAATTCATTTTATAAAGTAAGTAGACCCACAAATCACGTTTTATATGGACGTCTAGACTTGTTTTAGTATGTGCTATTAAATTTAGCTTCCATTATTACGTATACTGTGTAGGGGGGGGGGGGGATTTTTAGGTAGGAAATACGAAAGGGGGGAATGACGTTCTGAAAATATGGTGAAGGGGGTCACGAGAGAAAAAAGGTTGAGAACCACTGCTCTAGACAGATTCCATCTATGGCAACGAGTTCTATTTACTCATGAGTAGGTTTTAACAGCAGAGAGGTATAATTGTACCCTTCAGCTTAAATATCCAAATCTTCCTGGCATTTGTTAGCTAGTCTTCCCAGATATAATGGGAGAATGAGAAATAAGATGGCTGCATGAGATAGACGATAGCTGAATGAGATAAAAGATGGCTGAATGAGATAAAAGGTGGCTGAATGAGATAAAAGGTGGCTGAATGAGATAAAAGGTGGCTGAATGAGATAGAAGGTGGCTAAATAAGATAGAAGATGGCTGAATGAGCTATAAGATGGCTGAATGAGCTATAAGATGGCTGAATGAGCTATAAGATGGCTGAATGAGCTATAAGATGACTGAATGAGATAAAGGATGGCTGAATGAGATAGAACATGGCTGAATGAGATAAGAGATGGCTGAATGAGATAAGAGATGGCTGAATGAGATAAGGCATGATTGAGTTAGATATAAGATTGCTGAATGAGATAAAAGATAATTTAACAAAACAGAATTTGGCTGAATGGGATAAGGGATGGCTGAATGCGATAGAGGATGACCTAATCAGACAAAATGTGGCTGAGTTAAATAGAGGTTGGCTGAATGAGACAAGAGGTGGCTGAATGAGATACGGGATGGCTATCAGAGTGACACTTGACAATATGGCATCATGATTATAGCATTGAAAGATCAAACAATATAACAGAGCATAAAAAACATAAGATATGAAGTGGAGTCATGGTTTTATTGATGAATGCTGAAAATGAGCAATGTGGACTTTATATGGGAGGCTAAGTCGCAAAGACAACTTATCACAAACATCAGAAAGAGGCAGTCATCGTTTCATGAAAATACAATTGCAAAGAGGTAAAGAAAGGCCTACTCAGAAGGTTTATATCACAGACAAAGAAGAAAAGGTACTACTTTATGAGAATGATTAATTTTAAAAATGACAAATATGTTAGAGAACTTAATATAAAAGATGCAATATTTTGCATGTGCCAGTAATGAAGACCTTAGTATTCTTACGTTGGAAGCAGAGAAACCAATAAACATGAAGAAAAGAAAAGCTCTTGGCAGTAGAACAGCCCAGGATGATTTTAGAGTAGATGAAACAAATGAGTTATGCAATAACATTAGTTTCATATCACAGGAGAAAGATCTCTAGAGGCCTTGAAGACATGGTTTTATTGATGAATGCTGAAAATGAGCAATGTGGACTTTATATGGGAGGCTAAGTCGCAAAGACAACTTATCACAAACATCAGGAAGAGGCAGTCATCGTTTTCAGGTCACATTATGGGAAGACAACTTGATCATGTGACAACTGGAAAGATTTGAGGAAAGAGAGATAGAGGAAAACAGCAAGAGAAAATTCTTGACAGTCTTGTCTCTTGTGTCATGGCATGGAAGCGAGTCAACACATGAGATTAACTATGCCATCGGAGATTCTAATTTGTGGAGAAGGATGATCATCCATGCCAGCTGAAAAAACACTTGATGATGATCACAAGACTGCAAAACAATAAAACACTGATAACATGTTACACTACCCAAAACATGAAACATAGTAAAAATTAATAAACACATAATAGAACTGGGAAGCTTGACAAGACACAGATACAAGAGAATGTTTTGACCAAACGTTTTAATCAAAGAAACAAAAACTCTTAGCTAGAAAATATCAATAATAACACATTTAGATTTATAACAAACAGGCAATCTACATCATACATGTCTGGATGAATAATAAAAACACCTTAAATTTAGAAATGGTAAATTCCAAAAGGCAGAATGAGATAGGCTGCACACCCTGCTGGTTTCTGAGCTTGGAAAAGGGAAGGAGGGCTCAGGAACAGTACCAATGGTGATGTTATTTCAACATTTCTTACCAGGGTCAGGAAGAGCAGTCTTTAAAAATCAACTCTGTTATCCAGAGGATTCACAAAAATTTAAAAACATCATGTATAATGATCGCCAGTGTTTCCCTTGATGCGGTCGCGAGGGAGGGGTAATCATGACGGTCCTTGGGAGCTAACTCTTCTATAAACAAACGCTTCAAAAGGAACCAAAAGGGAAGTTCAACTGACCTATGAATATGATCGACAGGGCCAGCACTAGACGTATAAAAACATGGGCTCATATTGGATAAGAAAACATACTACTGGTTTATTATATTAACCTTGCAATGTAAATGAGAATGTTCTTTTTATCTCACATTATTTTTTTCATTATTTATTTTTATTTAATATTTATTATTTTATTTATATGAATCCGGAACCGGGGTAAGCTTGATGACTGACTCCGTACCGTACACTATTTTACCAACAATCTCTTGTCATTTGCTCACAGACATCTTGCTTACCCTGAGATAATTAGTCTCGCAGTATTTCGCAACATTTTCCAGATTCATATAATTCTCCTGTAAGCTTTTCCTGCCATCGGGGATCTCCCTGTCTATCAGGGATATCAATTCCTCTCCTGCGGCCATTGTTCACCGGAAGTGCTCGATCAAGAATTATGCTGCCAGCTTTTTTTTAAGTAGCAGATAAATAAATAAATCGGATTACGCAACAGCAGTTAAATACCAGTTGTTGGGTTGAGTTGAGTTAAGAACCGACATCACTGCACTCAGGGCATTCCCATACGTGCTCCGTCCCCTCGTTCAATAGCCAGCGAAGAGTCATACTACTAATCGTTCCCACGCTATTTGATTTACAGTTGTCCTGGCGATCGAGTGAGATGGCAAAACATGACCGCCTACGCTTATCGGCATGGTACATGATGGATGGTCTTCCCTCTGTTTTGAGATTCTTCCAGAACCCCTGCCGATCCCCCGCAATCTAATTCTTTCCACATATGGGTTCTCAATCTGTTACCCCGCCTTCTCCACCTGGTCCCACAAGCGCACGACCACCCCCCCCCCCTTTTTTTTGTCCATAGGCAATCCCCTGCATTCCCTGCTAGCCTATCATCCTGTTCATTCCCCCACATTCCCGCGTGGCCAGGGCAAAATATCCATACAATTATTATAATCACAATCTGTGACTTCTGAAGCGACGATAGCCATTCCACACGAAACATTCCTTTCTCCACCTAAGCATACTCTTTGAATCCGTAATAAATACAATATGTGTTGCAGTTAAATGCTATTTGTATGTTATCTATATCCATCCGTAAGAGAGAGAGATAGAGAGTGGGGGGGGGGGGCACAGAGAGAAATAGTTGTGGCGAGCTTGTGTGACCCCATGTCTCCACTTGGTAGTGGAGGAGCTTGTGTGTCGTTGTGGCTGCACCTTGTAAGGGTTAAGATTGCTAAGAAGCTTGTAGTTTTCGCGGAGGGTGTCAGCGCACGAATTGATACGTGCTGTTGGAGATGTGCAGAAGCATGATCGCCCACGTCATTCGGCAAGCCATTTGATAATGGGGATGATCTCCATCCCAGTGAATAAACAGTGTGAGGGTACAAGTGAAGCTTCGTTAATGTTGTGATGTCGACAAATAAGAAGAAAACAATGGCAGGATTTTTTGTTTGGTGGCTCTCGCTCGCTTTGAACTCAAGCGTAGTTCATACACACTATTTCTAGTAGTGCTGGACTGAATTTTGTGTGTGGATTAACTTTCCTTATTAACGGTTTATTGTCAGGTCCTAGTCAGATATGACTGAGCTACCGTATAACAGTAGACGGTACTACCTGCTTTCTGTTAGCGCTGAACGTTGGGCGGCGCTTACCAAACCCGACACCCCACATTGTGCCAACGGCTTCGGGCGGAAGGGCGCAATTGGGAGGGTACACGCCTTACCCTGGTGCGAGGAAATGCAAGCTAAAGACAAAATTGTCATGGCAGGGCAGACCAGGCCCTAAGCCTTGGTTGGCGACTGGTCTAGGATCGAAGCTCCGACAGGCGGACAGTTAGAGCATTGCTTTGCTGATCCGGCAGCTTCTGCAGCTTGTCTTGTTCCAGATGTAGGGGTGTTACCTTTTCTCTGGAGTGAACTAGGCAGGCCGAGAGAGGGATCATGCTGCATGGGCAACACATGATCTCTATATTTTAGCCCAGGCTTTGTGCTATGGAGAGGCAATTACTCCATCCCTGGTCTTAACTGGTCTCGGAATAAAAGTTATTATGCCTTTTTAAAGCACAAACTATCGTCTGTCAAGACGGCAAGGTGCCAATGTATGTAACGGTGCCCCGTGCCATCAGGCGAACCCACTCCGACTTCAGAGGTACTTGTAATTTACGTCCCTAAGTCAAGGACGAGAGGTTTTGAAAACAAAGAAGTATTTATTACTATTAGTTTTACAGTACCACAAAAAACTGGAGCTGAAGAAAACATTATTCGATGTCATCATCATCATCATCACTATCATCATCATCACGTGGCTGACCCTCTGTAGAACGACGCTCTCAACACGGCCTCATGAAAATGTTCTCGATCCTACGCTAGCTCTCTTGCCTCATATGCCCAAGGTGTCTGAAAATGTCCGTCTTTTAGCTGGTTGACCCCATGGCTATTCTTCCAGAAACAATGCCTTGCCTTGCATCACTATTCTTTCCAAGCCATTATAACGTTTAATATAGTCAAATTGTTTCTGTTTCCGAGACATCTGTGCTTTCGGCTTCCATATTGAGCTTCTTGAAATGCATAATGTCTGATTTTAACCAAATTTATTGAAAGATGCTAATCAGTACAAGCATTCACCACTATTTGATAGACAAAACTGCATTATACATTCATTACAAATTAATATAAAATACGTTGAAAAACGATTGTCTATTAACATTATATACAAACATAATATTTAACTTTGTATAACATATGCTATACTAGGAGACGTCATTAAGTTATAGAAAAATTACAATAATGAGAACCAGAAATTGTGTGTGTATTATTTCTCAATATAACCGCCCTGTCTGGCAACACGCTTCATCCATCTGTCCACTAGCTTGGTGATGTCTTCTCGGAAAAATGCTTTGGGCGTGGCCTTGAACCTCGTTGTCATCTGCAAACCTCTTATCAAGTCAATGTTATTTCCAGGGGCGAGACACGTGGAAGTCCAATGGCGTCAAGTCTCGCAGTATGCTATGCTATGCTATATGTGTATCCTCTGTATGCAGAGCAATATGAGAGGGGGCCTTGTCAGGCAGTAACAATAATACTCCTTTTGAGAGTCCCTGGCATTTAGATCGTATCACAAGCTTCAGTTTGTTCACTGGCATGTCATTAAATCGAGCATTGCATTAGACACAGTTTCATCCCTTTTGCCAGAAATGCACTAGTATAGGGCCCTTTATATCCCAAAAGATGGTCATCATGACTTTCCCAGCGGATTCCTGCGTCTTTTCTTAATCGAAAACAACGGGCGTTTTCTTTGACATCTTTCTATCCATTCCTACACCCTCCCCTGATTGAAACAACTGTCTCCATACTGAACTATCATTCTTCTGTAGATATCGCATGGTTTCACACACTCTGACCACACATATATACACACAAAGGCCAATAACGCCTTATTTTTCAACCACGATTCAAGTCGATAGTCGGGCAGCCATTTTGTAATCGATATTGCGCAAACTTTTCGATCTACACTACCCCTAAATGGGGTATTGATTAAGAACCAGTTTATGGAAATGAAATATAGCGTGGGGGGGGGGGGGGAGTAGTTGTCAGGTTTCAGTCCTTCCCATTGTATTTGATGCTCAGACACTATCACAACTTTGGCCCAATTATCTCCCTGGGGACAGGTCATGGACTCTTAATTGCTAGTCATAAATCTCCGCTTCTTGTCCCCCAAACTAAAATTGTCACGGATATTTACACGGCACTAGAGCGTCACCATGTAATATGATATCAGACCAACAACATCAAACATGTGATCCTTCACCTCTGGAACTATGTGAACTAGTAATTATAGGGAAGCCACATTTTAACGGGAATGATAATGTGAAGGTTATTGCCACAGCTCACGGCAATCAATGTACTGCTATCTCCAGAAAGCACGAGATAGATCAAGATAGAATGGGTGTCTGAGAGAGAGAGAGAGAGAGAGAGAGAGAGAGAGAGAGAGAGAGAGAGAGAGACAGAGAGAGAGAGAGAAAGAGAGAGAGAAAGAGGGAGAGAGAGAGAGTTTAGTTTAGTTTAGTCGATGGATCAACATCATGGCACACGGGTATAAGTGCTCCGTTCTCCTCCTAACTCAAACCTGAGTCTGGAGAAACTCAGCTCAGTGCACGAACTCCGTAGCACCGACGAAGATCCTGAAATACTTCGGGTAGATTTTTAACTCGAAATTTTGCCCGGGCAGCGCCGTTAGGCTACTCTTTTTCGATTTCCAACTGCCAAGGGATTTTTTACGTGCGCAACAATACACACGGGCGTCCAATCTCACTACACAGAGACCAAGGGAAATTTTATTACTAGAAGTCAGCGTGAAAAATCCCGGTCCTCACCGGGGCTTGAACCCGGGACCTCCAGCACTCGAGACGGACACCATACCTTGAGTCCATGCAGGCCCCCCCCCCCAAGAGAGAGAGAGAGAGAGAGAGAGAGAGAGAGAGAGAGAGAGAGAGAGATGGACAGGTGTAACATGCATTCCGCTTGTGGAGGTGAAAATGAAGCAATGCAAGGAATGTGTGTTTACATGCACTATACCATAAATGTCATATTATCATTAAAAAGAAATGTGAGAATGCCTGAAGTGTGAAAGGTTTTTCTATTAAATGGTTTGGTTTGCATGGGAGCGAATGATTACTCAACCACCATCGTCAACACGTAATATGTATGTAGTTACACCATGCCAAGAATATAATGTTGTCACACGTGTATGAATGTATATACTGTATTTGCTAATGTAAAAAGACAGTTTTTGTACATAATAAACTTTTTTTAAAATGTAAGCTTGCCCAATGGTAAATGGGCCCTTAATGAAGTGGACCCATTTAAACATGAGACAATATGTTTAAAATGTTAATGTTCTTTTTGTAGCCTTTTATTCTGACAAGCACATTTTTAGACTCAGTTTGCCACTGCTGAAAAGGACACTGATTAAAAATAAGAAAGAAAGATACACAGAAGATCAAGAATGGATTATTAACGTCCTTTAGTCATATAAAGAGTAACATCTTGTTAGAAGTCCTCCTGGAAGGAAAAGTGGAGGGCAAGCGTGCGAGGGGAAGACACTGTGAACAACATCAAGAGAAATGCTGGGAAAAAAATAATGTATAAGCGCAATGTAAAGACACATGACAGAACGTGTGGACTCATTACAGCCCACCTTGCTTGCTTGCTTGTGTTCGTTGGCTTAAGCTCCAACGCGAAGTCCTGTATGTCGGATGAAGTCATCCTGTTGTCCAACATCAGTGTGATGTCAGACAGGACCTGAAGTTTGCGTGAGTATCCGTTGTCCCATGTCTGGCTTATTGGTGTGCAGACTGGTGGTTCCTCGCCGTACAGGCAGACACTCTCCGACTTCGGAGGAATCGGCGATCCTATTGACTTCAGCCAGGACCCCGAAGGGACCTGTTGCCCAGGACGCTCGGCGAGGACGCGTCAATAGGCCTTGGCCAGTATATAACCTGGCCCTGGTGCCTTGGAAACACCTCTGCGTCCCACCTTGAATGCGGAGATGATACTGAGTGATGATAATGATGATGATGTGGTTCCTGCAGTGGGAGCATGGTAGACATTGACGTGGTCAAAAGTATAAGAGCGCTCGCTCTTAAACTTCCGATATGTTGATAATGAGGTAGACGGATTAACCCCTACAAGGGCAATAAGCTGGATTTAAACGTTGACTTAACATTCAGAAAGCAATGGCAAACTGCTGAAGGTACAATTTCGTAGAGAATCACGCTGGGGTTGATTGCAACATCCTGTAAAGGACATGCAACATTTTAAATCGTTAAGACTCTATGAGGGCAAGTTGTTTGTTTGTAAGGTAGTTACGTTTCTGTTGACACTGTAAGATATTATTTCTGTGTTGTTTAATGCCATCGATCCATCTTGTTGCTTGGTCTTTCTCTTGCCAAATAAGCACTATTCAGTCACTGTGACTTGCCAAGACAGGGGTCCTGGTTCAATCCCTAGCGATTGACGGATTTATAAAAAAAAAACAAAAAAAAAATACAGTATGTCTCTGTGGTTGACAAAGGCTAATAAAATTCGGTACCATGCAATTTTTAAAGAATTTACAGGAAAATAAAGGTACAGAGAAAAGAAACTGCCCATCCCACTTTATTGTGTCACAGTCTAGAATATGTGAAAGCCTTCACAAAGGTAGTTTCTGCTTAACACACAGAGTTGTGTCTCAAGGTAGAGACAACTTTTTACTTTTATAACCACTCATCATGTATCCCATGGCAGAAAATACCTGTTATTTTTTATATCCACTGATTGTGTCAGATGGCAGAGATTACCTTTTACCTTTATAATCACTAAACATGTGTTTCATGGCAAAAAATTACCTTTATAACTGCGCAGTGTGTGTTTCATGACAAAGTTTACATTTTACCTTTATAACCACTCAACGTGTTTCATGGCAAAAATTACCTTTATAACCATTCAGCGTGTGTCCCATGGCAGAGAATACCTTTTATCTTATAAGCACTCAATTTGTCCCCTGACAGGGAATACCTTTTAGCCTTATAACCACTGAATGTGTTTACCATGGTAGAAACGACCTTTTACTAGTATAATAACTCAATGTGTGTTCCATAGCAGAGAATACCTTTTATCTTTACGAGGGGAAATCAATAAGGAAGCCACAAATGGCTGTAGAAAAATAACTAAATATGATAACAACTTGAAACCAGTTTATATTTATGCGTATATTGTCCCTTTATTTCTCAACATAATTTCCACCACCATTGATGCATTTATCCCATCATTTTATCAGTCCTCCCAAACCCGCTGCATAGAACTGCGTGCTCTGTTGTCTAAACCACGTTTTCGCTTCACCTTCAACTTCGGCGTCATTCGCGAAATGTCTCCTGCCAAGGTGGGTTTTCAGTATTTATGCTGACAAATGTTTGCCCCGTAAAGCGGTGCATAGCTGGGTAGAAAATGGTATGAGGGAGAGTCAATAAGTAAGTCACACAGTTCTGTGGGATGGCAGGTAAATGAGAACAGGGCACGCTTTTCTATGCAGCGGGTTTGGGAGGACTGATAAAACGATGGGATAAGTGCATCAATGTTGGTGGAAATTATGTTGAGAAATAAAGGGACAATGTATGTATAAAAATAAACTGGTTTCAAGTTGTTATCATATGTAGTTATTTTCTACAGCCATTTGTGGCTTACTTATTAAATCACCCTCGCATAACCACTCAACGTGTGTCCCTTAGCAGAGACCATCCTTTACTTTTATACCACTGAGTGTGTCCCTTGGCAGAGGTTACCTTATATGTCTATTCTTGTTCATCTTCTTCTGTCCCTTATAATCTATTAGAGATAAGGCCCTGCTTGCTTGTGTTCGCTGGCTGTGATCTCCAGCGTGAAGTCCTTATGTCAGACGAATACACCCTGTTGTCCAACATCAGTGTGATGTCATACAGGACCTGAGGATTGCGTGAGTATCCGTTGTCCCATGTCTGACTTATTGGTGTGCAGACTGGTGGTTCCTCGCCGTGCAGGCAGACACTCTCTGACTTCAGAGGAGAGATAAGGCCCTCAACCATGTACGCCAAACCATCTTATCTTTTGTTATCTTCCACAGCCCGCTCCATGATGTCATCATATTATCCATCCCTGTCCCTAATTCTCTTTTCCATGTTTTCATAATATCTGATAGAAGGTGCCTTGTTTAGATTAGAAAGAGAATCAACATGGCAAAGGTAGCCTTTTACAAGATGTAAAGCATAATCACAAATAAAATGCTGTAAACTGCAGTGAGAAGAATAGAATGCTATATGGAACCTATATTGTTGTATACAAGCAAAACATGGACAATAAGCAGACAAGCTGAGAAACATCCAAGGACAGGACAAATGTGGTTTCTGAAGAAAAAAATCAAAGAATTCTACGGAATGGTCGAAATAATCAATGAGTCAGTTCTATAAGAAACAACTAAAAATCGTAAATTGATTATAGAAATTATGAGGTAGGCAGTCAAGATTTTTAGGGCACGATATACAGAGAAATGAACTTGAAAATTTTGTGACAACTGGCAAAACTGATGGTGCAAGAGCAGCAAGCAACTATCATCTTCCACGAATAAGCATATGGCATTTATCGTTTGCCACAAATAGACACCAAATTAGTAGATGGATATGCCACATAATTACAACTTTATAAACTACCATCAACCATTTCTTAACTATCTTATATCATTTTGGGACTTACTTGTTTGCCTTAATTTCTTTTGTCGCTCGCTCACTCAAGCGCAGTCCACATTAGCACTTGACTGAATTTTTCATGTGGATTTCCTTATTACTAATGTCCCTTGCCATCAGGTGAATCCACTCCGACTTCAGAGGTACTTGTAATTTACATCCCCAAGTCAAGGATGAGAAATCAACATTTTAGTCCAACTTTTCCAGTGTAGAGTTTGATCCTCTTACATCAGCACACTGAATGCTTAAGAACGCACGTTCTTGTCCATTTGGCTATGCTGACCTTGGCCTGCCCTTATATCTATATCTGTTCCTTTCTCTTTGTCTATAATACTGCTGCCTAAATATATGTATGATTTCACATTCTTGAAGCGAGGGTTCAAAAAGAAGATCAGGTTATCATTTACTTGATTTATTCTCATTATCTCTGTCTTTCCCCTAACAATATTTATACATAATTACTGCGACATCACACTGAATATGTTTTTCATGAACACGATTTTGTGTGTTTGGACAGGAGGGCAATGCCATTAGCAAAGTCCAGATCATCGTGTTGTTCTGTCGGAGTTGATTGCCCGACCTTCCATTTCTTGTGGTAGTTATCGTTATTTTTATAATCCAATCTATAATCAGTTGAGTTGAGTTGAGTCAAGAACCAACATTACAGCACTCTGGACATTCCAATATGTGCTCCGTTGTCATCTTCAACAGCCAGCAAAGAGTCCCAATACTAATGGTGCCAGTAGCAGCCTGATTATATGTCCGCCTGGCCTTTCCTAGGAGGTCTGTGAGTCAGCCAGACCCGCTGATAGTCTATAATCAGTAAAAATGATTTAAGTTGACAAAATGCATCCATTTTTATTTCAAACATCTGTTAGTTTTCTCTCATAAAGAGCTCTCCATTTCATGTTATTATTTGTCACCTTTATTAAGATAATGGTCTTCTGGGAGATCCCATCATTCCTCATCAATTCAAAAAGGGATTTTCCATCCATGCTGACAGAGCCTTTTCACAGTCAACAAACTCAGCATAAAGTGGTGAAGTCATGAAGCCCCAGTGTTCACGACCAGATAAATCTACCTCCAAGTGGGTCTAGCAATGAGGTCTATGATTTTGCAATTATTATTCGTCATGGCCAAGAAGGCAATTCTGGTTGCGGCATCCAGCTACATACAAGGGCTGAAACTCAGTGGAGAGCGCAGGATATCGCAACTGAAGGCTTTCATGGACAATACGATAACCCATGCACCAGAGGAGAGCCATGCCTGCAGCATACTCCTAAAACTAGATAAATTTATCAGCTGGTGCAGGATGAGTTGCAAACCTAAGTTGTCAAGAAGCCCGTCACTTGTGAAGAGCAAGGTGGTGGCTACCGCATTCACTGTAACCAATCAGGCACAGGAAGTCAAGATCCTGGGCCAAGTTGATATACTTCCTCAAAGCTGAGCTGAAAGCAGATAGAGTTGACTGCACTGCAAATTTGCTGCCCATTCTCAATGGTCAGAAGAATGGAAGTTGGCAGTAGACCTAAGGGGTCATGGCAGATCATTCGGAGGTTTCATAAATGACCTGGCATTGTGGTACCCTCCTCAGCTCAGAAGTTTATGCTGATTGGGCTGACTGTCCCCCTTGAATCAACAATCAAGGATCAGCACATTTTCAAAGTGGAAAAGTACAGTGGCCTAGTCGTCAATCTGAGACAGAACAGTTCTATAGTCAGCCTATTTGCTGTAAAGGTAGGCACAACGCCATGAAACATGTGCTTGAGAAGTTGGGTTGAAAGGGAAACATGGGTACTGCAATGACTGGATGAGGTTACAAAGAAACCCTTATGTTGGCTATGGAACGAGAACAATGGATGGGACAAACTGAGGCAGTAGGATAAGCCATGGCTCTGGCTCAGAAAGTTTAGTCTAACTAGTCTCTCATCCATTCAGAAGCTAATTAGAATTTCTTACCAAAGATCAAAACAACTTTACCGTCTCGTGTTGACCCAATACTAACCTGCCAAGTAAGAACAGTGTCATTGATGCATGACAACATAGCAATCACCAATAATGAAGAATATCATCCAAAGTCCGAACTCTACAGCTGGGCAGCAGCAACAGTCTCTTGTGGTATTACAAGGAGTTATGCGGGGGGATGCGTTTTGCAAAAAGAAAGCGTGAGGGAAGGAGAGCCCAAGCCCACAACAAAATTAAAATAGGCCAGATGAAAAGCTGGATTACCTTGGACATGTGCGGGGTTGTGGCTCCTTCAGTGAAGGACAGGGTGCAAAGAATGCAATTATGGTAGCAGGGACACCAGGGATGTGGTATAGCGAACTGTGAGTTCAGAGGCGGCGACAGAGGCAAAATGGCTGGACATATCCCTCAACATGTAGAATTCCACTCTTACCCACAAACATGACAAACAAAGGCACAACATATGTTTCAATAAGTAATCAACATTTATTTATTATAAGTTAATAATACAAGATAGATATAAATAACAAACAAATTGTGTATCTTATAAACATGGAAATTCTTTAAGCACAAAACTAAACTGAAATAGTGAATGAAACCTGAAAGTTAGTCAAAGTATTGAGTTTACATTATTAAATAAAAAATATCAATTATTATGAGATTTTATGACACTTTGGTTGTATGTCATGACATAAATGCAACCGAGTAAATGGTATTTATAGGACAATTTTGGTCTATACACTTTAAATTAACAAATATAAATATAATATATTTATAATAATTATATTATTTTAAATTTATTATTTCAACTCATGGTCTCCGCAATTTAGCCAAGGCAATTTGTGCTATAGGGTTTGAACCATGCCAGTGACTTATGAGAGTATGGAGCCGGTCGCTCAGAAAGCAATGGCAAACTACTGAGCGTAATCTTGCCAAGAAATCAACAATCAGCTGAAATTTAAATTTAAATATTGAGCACAACCCACTACTGGCAACGCTGATCGTATTCTGGTATGAACCTAAGGCCTATCCACGTCAATATGAAAGCACTATACTCGAGTTTCGCTCTCGTTTGAGCTCGTCAGTAGTGCATATCCCTGACCGGATCCAGAAACAAGCCCCGGATCACTGGCGTGTGAAGCGGGTGTGTAACTATGCGGCACACGCTGGACACGCCAAATTATCATAACAGAATATTACAACGTTACCCATCGTAGGCTATGTTCAAGATTGCCCAATCACCGCGACTGACGTCCGTCAATCGATGTGGACCCGAACGATCAGGACTTCTGACTGGCAAGGAACACCAGGCCTTTCATACCAGAATACGATCAGCGTTGCTAGTAGTGGGTTGTGCTCAATATTTAAATCAGTTGAAAGATGCTGATGTTGACAGCAATGTCCTGTAAAGGATATGCAAAACATTTTCGTGTGTGCTATAGAGAGGTATAGCTCTATGCCAGGTCTTACCACCATGGTTTGTAGTTATTATGCCTTTTTTCAATATTTTACAAAACCAAATCATACTTAGTTAATTATTGATTAAATCATACGAAGGTCAAATTTTAAACTAAGTGTATTTGACACAAATAAGTCCATATTAGGTTAATATTTGACAAAACCAACTCATACTATTTCTCATCTCATCATTGGCACCTTGCCGTCTTGACAGACGATAGTTTGTGCTTTAAAAAGGCATAACTTTTACCTATGGCGGTAGCAAATGTGACTGATAAGGCCAATTTGCGCTGTAAATGTCCGTTCACAGTGGGTGCATGTGAACACGTGGTCATTTCCACCATCATGCACCATCTTACGTCTCACACGCTCAGTGTGTGACTTATCTGCAATAATTTTCTCCTTTGTCTTTATTCAATTTCTGATGTTTGCCCTCCATGCAACATGTTCAGCAACGACTTGCTCCCAATGTGCATTATCAATGCCTGTATCAATCATGTCCCGCTTACACACAACTTTGTATCGTAGTAGAGGCCGACCCTGAGATCTCTTACCCATCTGTAATTCACCAAAAAAGATGTCCTTTGGTATTCTACCATCATCCATCCTCCTAAGATGTCCTATCCATCTAAGTCTACGAAGACTGAGCATGGAATAAACTGTCACACAACCTGATCTTTCCAATACTTCAGTATTTGTGATTTTGTCTTGCCACTTAATACCAAGAATTCTTCGCAGACACTGCATATGAAAGCTGTTTAAACGTTTCACTTGGTGTGAGTAAGTTGTCCAGGTTTCACTGCCATAAAGAAGAGTACTAAGGACACAGGCTTGATAGACAAGGACTTTTGTTTTGGCTGTAAGCATACTATTTCAATTATTGACTAAATCATATACAAGTCATTTTTTTTAAGTAAGTGAGGTGTTAGCAATTAGGCGGCTCCAACCAGTTTTGTGCAAAATGAATGAGATTGTGGTAAAATCTGAAATGACCGTGGGGATAATAAATGTTCCACATTCGAACAATACCTGTAACTATTTGTTTTAATTGTTTCAGCTTAAGTATGATTAATTTATTCACTTCATATGATACATAACTCTGCAGTATACACCTGACAAGATGCAGTGAAATATGCCAGGCAATAAATCATGCAACATATTGTTTGTGGCTTCTGTGTTTAAATTCACCAAGGGAATAAGTTGTTTGAAATTAAAAAGTGTAACTGGCAAAAATCAGTCCATATTAGGTCAATATTTGACAAAACCAAATCATACTTTATCAATTACTGACTAAATCATACCCAAGTCCGTTTTTTAATTAAATAAACCAATAGTTACCACAGATTCATTTGGCCAGTCTTAATGAAGAAGCTGTTTTGTTTCAGCCATCATCTGGTGTATTCTACTCACACGATCCAAAGTGGACACATCCAACAGGAAGTCTGAAGGAGTACTGGACCTGCGGTCATCTGTACTGACATCATCATCCGCAGCATAAGGGACACCCATCACTGACTCGTCTTGAATGTATGACTTAATTGGAGAGATCATGTCTTCAAAGGGCTGTTTAAGGTTTTTGATTATATTTGAAGAAGCTGGTTCTGCATGCTGACAATTCTTACCGACTGATGTTTCCAAACAACTGACATCGCTGACCAGTGTATTTTCTAAATCTGAAATGTAAAAAAATTAAATGTTAATATTTCTCTGACATTTATAGGCACAAGTGGTCAAACAGTTAGGACACTGGTATCACAATCAGAAAACCTGGATTCTAATAGCTGAGTTCAGAAAATGTGAATTCTAATCTCAGCAGTTATAAAATCTGAATTCTAATCCCCACAAACAGACACTGAATTCTAATATTCACAAACAGACACTGAATTCTAATATTCACAAACAGACACTGAATTTTAATATTCACAAACAGACACTGAATTTTAATCCCTGCAGTCAGAAAATCTGGGTCCTAATAGCCCACAGCTAGGAAACCTATTCCTAATTAACTCAAACAGAAAACCTGTTTTATAATCTCGCAATCAGAGAACATAGCCCTTAATTCATACAATCCCGCAGAAGTCGGATGTGTCGGCCTAACGGCGCAAGAACGCAGCTCTGCTGTAAACAGGCACAACGCAATCACGTCCGAAAAAAAATCTCCGGATGAACGAAGAAGAAGAAGAAGAATTCATACAATCAGGACACCAGTGTTATAATTCTCGCAATCAGGGAACATGGCTCCTAATACATACAATCAGGACACCTGGATTCTTATTCCATAATCAGAAAACTTAGGTTCCAACTTGTCGTCTGCTCTAGGGCAAGATGTCTGTAATCCTCAGATCTTCCATAATCCTCCCAGAAATTCTGGCAATGTACAAAAGCAGTAATGATTTCCTTTAGTCCAGTTTTTTGTAATATTTCTTGAATACATCTTCTAGACTACTAATTCTTTATACATATTACTATATTCAATTATATATATATATATATATATATATATATATATATATATATATATATATATATATATATATATATATATATATATATATATATATATAGACTATTTCTTCTTCTGCTATCCATTATTGCCACTGGAGCATAGGCCTTCAACCATCTCATGCCAAGCCTTTTGCTGTCTCCTGCGGCTTCCTCCATGTCGTTCCCATATTATTATATTTAATTTCTTCTACACTCTGTATTATCTTTCCCAATTCACACATAGTTCTAGCATTTCAGGTGCTAATTCTGGAGAATTAAAGTTAAAGGAGATAAGTCGGCAATCCAGGCACCTTGTGGCATCACATCTCACTTCTTCTAGAAGAGTCTCCATTTAGCTAGTTTGGTTGAGTAACTCTCCTTTCCTTATATGTTTATTTGTTCATGGTTTACTGGATTTTGCAGCTAAAGTTTTCTACAAAATGGGGTAACCAGCCAAACACCATAAGGCCCCGGTAACACATCAGTGACTTTACTAAATGTTATAATTGTATTTAAGGCTGCAGCTAAAGTTTTCTATTTAGAATGGGGTAATGAGCCAAACGCCAACCCATCTCATTTGTGCCTTAACAAAGATATTTATTTTATTAGTAAATTCTAAAAGGAAATGCTTTTTCTTTAAGTCCATGCAGTGTGGTGTTGATTATCATGTCTATCCACAGCCTTCTGTCTCATGTACTGCCAATTATTTCTGATAACGATGTTCCTTCATGCCATGATGTCAAATTGTCTAGCATCTTCTTTCTTGATCCTCTCCTCCCTCTCTTCCACTCTAACTTTCTTGTTGTCATGACATACTCCAGCTTTCCCTTTCTCACAATGTCCCCAAAGAATGTGGACCGTCCATTTTCTGGTGCAAATAACAAGTTATCTTTGTGAGTCAACATCTTTGTTAACTTATTAACATTAACACAAAATAGCATCATGGTTGGCCAGCTCTGCGGCAAAGGGGTTACAGGCGCAGCTCATGATCCCACATGCCACGCTCAAAACATAGCTGCGGGCGATTTGGCAGCAGACCGCCTTGCGTTGGGTTTTTTATAAAATGGTATGGGTGCCAGTCATTCAGAAAGCAATGGCAAACAACTGAATATAAACTTGCCAAGAGATCACAAACAGCCAAGAAATGCTGGGGTTGACTGTTAAGTCCTGTAAAGGATATGGTAACTTTTTAAAACTAATATCATGGTTATGCTTTTTGATTTATTAATAATGCATACCATTTTTATTCACTAGAGTCTTCATGAATGTCATCTGTGAAGGTTTTGTTTTTGGCTGTTTTGTGTCTTCTCGAACAACAACGACCTTCAAATCATCGGCAGTACCCTCATCGTCACTGCTTTCAAAACTAGTGGTAATAGTGTTCTCCCTGCTTATCTTGGTGTCTTCTTTCTTTCGTTCTGACACTTCTGTGTCTTTAGAGCCCTGACTGTTGTTGTTTCTGTCACTGCTGGCTGAATATTCTGGCTGTGTGGAATTAGCTGCAGCCATTTTAGAGCTGTGGTAACTCTTGCTTTCATTCAACACACATCCGTTTTTCTCCTTATCATTCAACTGTAAATAAAAAAGATGAATCTTAATACTAACAATATATGGCACAATTATTGTAAGAGGGATATAAGTTAAGTTAGTTGCAGGAGGTAAGCATGGCATAATTTATAAGAGCACTCGTTCTTAAAAATCTGGTGTGCTGATGCCAATGTAGCGGGTTCAACTCCTACACGGGTCAGTTCTTGTTCTTGTCTTGGAGACGTAAATTACAAGCACCTCAGATGTCAGAGTGGGTTCACTTGATGACAAGGGACACTGGTAATAGGGAAAGCTAATACCACATACAAAAATCAGTCCAGGGTCTAAAAGGGAATCAAAGAATAGAAACACCATAACCCACCATGCATGTCATATAAAGTGACATTTGATGACCAAAAGTGACTTGCAGATATACTAATCTGAATGTGACCCATATATTTTATTTAATTTGAACTTCTAGAGTCTAAACTAGTGGAGCCACTCTAAGAGGTACTTGTGGTAAATTTGGAGTGATTTCTTTTTAGCCACAGTAAGAGACATCAGATATACTAAGAGTTAGTCTCTCACAAAAAGCAGGTCCTTTGCAGAACAGCGATGTCATCATGGTGTGCCAAAAAAAAACTATCGCATGTCAGTTCTCTCATCTCATGTCCAAGGTGTGTGCACTGTCCTGTATCCATCTTCCTGCTGGACAACTCCTGCCTCATACACCCTCATGTCCAAGGTGTTTACAATATCTCATGTCCAAGGTGTCTACAATATCTCATGTCCAAGGTGTCTACAATATCTCATGTCCATCTTCCTGCTGGACAATGCCTGCCTCATACACCCTCATATGTAAGGTGTCTACAATATCTCATGTCTACAATATCTTATGTCCCAGGTGTCTACAATATCTCATGTCCAAGGTGTCTACAATATCTTGTGTCTACAATATCTCATGTCTACAATATCTCATGTCCAAGGTGTCTACAATATCTCATGTCCAAGGTGTCTAAAATATCTCATGTCTAAGGTGTCTACAATATCTCGTGTCCATCTCCCCGCTAGTCAAGCCTCGTCTCTTCTTCCAGGAACCACACCTTCCATCGATGTACTCTCCAAGCCACTGTGGCAAAGTGTTTCAGTTTTCCCAGATACGACACTGTTTCTGTGCCAGCTTTCTTCCATGTTCAAGTCTTGTACATTTCAATATTTTTCTTCTGTTAGTTACAAAGTTAGTTGCATATCACTTACAGGACGTAGCAGCCAACCCCAGCATTTTTTAGCTGTTGTTGAATTTCTTGGCAAGATTACGCTCAGTAGTTTGCCATTGCTTTCTGAGCGACAGGCTCACATACCCCGTAAGTAACCAATGCGACGCGATCCGCTACTGAATCTCGCACAGCTGTGTTCCTCACGTGGATATACAGGATTATGGAGAAAGTCGTTAATTCCTTTACCAGGGAGACAGGCCTGTGCATAATAGTGGCACTAAAATTGTATGATAGAATCACCATTGTAGTGGTCATGAAAAGAATTAAATAAATTCCAGTGAATCTGGAGGTGAGAAAAATATGCTGACCCTGAAAAGGACACACATTGAGTCAACCTGAGGATAGTATAACTAGACTCATATGTCTGGAACCCACAAGGTGAACAATATAGTGAGAGACCTAAAAACACACAAAGAAGAGAATTAAAGACAGAGAACTATATTGAGTAGGACACGGAAATGCCTGCAGGGGTAGCCAGAGATAGGACGGCCTGGCGTGAGTTGGTTCAGGGCCTGTGTCCAATAAAGAGCAAAAGAAGAAGGTGATGTGGTTAAAATAATGCCACCGCCTTTACTTCCCAGAAAAGTTCCTGATACCCATGTTTAGGCTAGTTATAAATTTGTTATAATCCCCTTCTTGAGAGGGATTCAAACAAGCATGTGAATAGGCACAAAAGCATAATTTATAAATGCAACAAATAACTTAAAATTAAAACAAAATAAGTACAGACTTCACAGAGGATACTATCATCCTCCTTCTCCCACTTCTTCTTCAGGTGAATGTGACATGCATGATAAATAACATGTAAGTGATATGCAAATAATGAATGAATGGAAGGGATGAATTTAAGATGGGCATGAAAGCCAAATTTTCGACTCTTTGAAAATAAAGTTTATTTATTTGCTTGTTCATGACTTGTTTAGAGCAGACATTCGGGATTATGACTCTCCAGATTTCTCAATATTAAAGAGTGGGCGGATAATCCATTTCTCAGTGGTAATGAAACATTTTCAATCAATTTCAAAACAGAAGAAACGTTATAAATAACAGCAATTACCATAATTAAAACACAGATTCTGCTGTAAGAAGTACTAAATTACTCCAGTTATAAAATCAAAGTCGTAAAAGTACACTAGATTCCTTCTCCCAGCAACATATTTGGAAATGAGAAGGTAGATAGAATAGCCAAAAAAGGAGGAAACATTGTAAATGAAGACAGTGCAACATAGTATTAGGTAACAATCATAAGTAAACATAATTTCAGTGAAACATGCTCAAGAAATACTAAAGAAAGATAGATACAGCTGAACCATAATTTGTAGTATGGTTCAGCTGTATCTGATTGATTGATTGATTGTATCTGATTGATTGAATCAATCAATCAATCAATCAATCAGATACAGCTGAACCATACTACAAATTAACAATAAAAGATACAGCTGAACAGTACTACAAATTACCAATGGAAGATATAGCCACTGCAAACTCAAATATCATGTTCAACAAAATGAAACTGGACCAAAGATATTTATGTCTATGTGGGGAGGGCAAATAAGAAGTGAAACAATTCCTCCAAGAATATTGCTCTGTGTGAGGAGTAGAGTGGCAAATGGTCATTCTCAACCCAACTGAGGGGAAAATGATATTGTGATGAGAGAAACCCAAGACCCTGACATCTTCATAAGAATTATGTGGACTGCAGAGGTTACAACTGTCTAGGAACTTGGGCACTCTTTGTAGTGCGACCTATTCATAAACTATGTTCCTAGTCTGGCCAATGTTTCAAGAATCATCATGCCTCTCCATAGATGTGAAATTCCAGGAACGGTTTTGAGCTCGGAGAGGGAAAGGTGAGCTCTGCAACAGTACCTGCATAGTTTGTATTTCAGTCTCAAGTCAGGAGGAAAATCTATATCCTCCAATAGATGAAAACCCTTTTTACCTGAATGTCAATGTATCAAATTTATGAGTTAAACTCACAGGCTTTCAGTGGATTCCCAATCAACCATAAGAGAGATTAAAACAAGATAAAAGACCCTCCGACATGCCTAAAGGTGCGCTGAGCAGATGTGTTAGACACAATTTTTATAGACTGATCAGCACTTGGTGAGTGATGTGATAAGTATCCTGTTAACTGTCTTTACTTACCAAGACATTTCCTGTTACCAATTTCAGACTCAGTCGACTTGGTTGCCCAGATCAATTTAAAAAAAATTAAATAAGAGAGATGTGTTTGCTTGAAAATGGATGAAGAAGAAGCAGACCAATTAGGCAACCTGATTTTGAAACTATCATCCAAGCCATAGAACTGCTGTAAACAAATAGAACAAACTATACAATTGTTAGTTGCTGTTCTTCCATTAACCCCACCCTGTTCAACGTCAGAGGCTATCAGATAGGTTAGAATAAGTAAACTACAAAACTGATAAATATGACAAACCCTGGACTCAATCATTATCAGCCGGTTTTCTATGAGGACAACTCTTGATGCCAGAGTGTCCAGTTTGAAGACTACATCACTCATCTGTTTTGTCAGACCTGCCGTCAGTGTTGCTGGAGATGAGAGATCAGAGGTCACCTTGGGCTGTTCCTTCTTCTCAAGATTCTGTAAGGACACAAGAAAGATTACTCTGAGTGTGTTTTGAAGTAAGTAAAAGTAGAGGACCCTGTTTTACATGCCATGAGGCAAATTGGGCACATGATGCTAGCTCCATATTTATAGAGACTAACTGGCAATCAAGGAGTGGCGTGGTCACTATCCAGGAGTGGTGTGTCACTATCCAGGAGTGGTGTGGTCACTATCCAGGAGTGGTGTGTCACTATCCAGGAGTGGTGTGGTCACTATCAAGAAAGCCACCTTTATTCCCAAGACATTTTCTGATACTCATTTCAAGATGAGTCGACCTAGGAGCATAGGTCAATTTTAATAATCCACCTCGGTGTGAATTCGAACTTATGACCACCTGGCAAGCATACTAGTTACTGCGCTACTGCACCTCCCATATGTTTTGAAGTAAAAATTGTGAATTAGTATCTTCAAATAACAAATACAGAAAGAATTAATGTAGCAATAGCCAGAGATAAAAGGCATCAACATTGTATGTTTACAAAATCTAAGAGAAACAAGATGCTGTCTATAAATGATTACTTGTTGAACAGCTGTGACAGGCTGGCTAAATCAGGCATGGGTAACCAATTTGGTGTCAAACCAATCGGTGAACTAGGGTATGCCTACCCTGCATGTGAAGACAGGATTTGGCAGACTGCGCGGAAGAAATAATTAATGTTTCAACGGGCAAGACAGCGTTTACCTGCAAAGCGTTGTGGAACATAATGAGCATGGCAAGACATCTTGAGCGCCCTGGTCATCGGCTGCACCTGTATTCGTCTCCAGTTGTCTCGACTTGTCTTGCCACTGGACTCAGACGGAATCAGGCGAGTAAGTGAGGTCGACAAATTGCGCAACTCTTCCTCGCTTTAATCCATTTCATCGCGCAAGTCATTCTTCATCCAACTTGTTGAATAAGGAAACACACAGATGATGGCATGCAACTAGGACTGGTGGCATCAGGAATCCAGGTTGGCAACAGCAAGAAATATTGTGGTAGAGGATAGAGAAGATGCATGCGTAAACCAACTGGCCACTGGAAATATAAGTGTCCATACTCTTTGATAGACAAGGCAAATATGGGTATTCCCTGAATGCTGTGACATCGGTGTTCGGCAAGAAATTCTGAAAATTAATTTTATTGGCTTGAAAATCCTTCTTCTTATTATGGCCCATGACATGTGACATTGGTTGTCATATCTATCAATAGCCTTCTGTCTTTTGTGCTGCCAATCATTTCTAATACTGATGTTCCTCAATGCCATGATGTCAAACTTTCATATTCTCATGACATATCCAAAGAATGTGGATAATCTTCTTCTGAAAATCTTACACAACTACAGATTAGTGTGGAAACAACAATCAATTACTTTAGTGAGTAACTTACCACCAAACTAATCTGTAATTTGTCAATTTTTTCATTGACTTTCACAAGAGCTGGTGACACCAAATCAAAAAATGTGCGTCTGATAAGGACATCAGGTGATTCTTGCTGCACCGCTGGATGACTTAGAATAACATGCTCCCTGACAGAATGACCCTTGGCAGTTCCTGTGACCTCTTCAACATCTCCATCAGCTGTGGAAAGAATCATTTTTATGTTTCTTATAAAACTGCAAAATTGCTAAATATTTTGTGGGCTTCTGTTATATTACTACCATTGACTTTAATTGTACATTTGAAGATATATGATATAACTATTCCTTTAGATTTCTTGGTATTCAAACTAAAGTATTTATTTTTATTTTTTATCAACCACTGTATCACCATTATTATAACTAACCTAGTTATTTACCTGTCCAAGGGAAGCAACTAGGAACATCATAACTTAAAAATGTGAGAATAAAAATTGTTGGCCAATTTAAATCAAGTTTAATTAGTTTTCCAACCACAGAAAAAAATAGATAGTAATTGGTTGGTGTAAATATACATTTTAAAAAAGCAGGAACATATCTTTGCTGTCAATATAATTTATTTCAATCTGTGTCTGTTATTTTTTGAGATTTTAATATCCCATCTTGGAGTGGTTACATTTTTTGTTATTTATTCATAGATAAACTATGGTTGTTACAAAGTGTAAAAAAAACATTAGCTGTAATTTTGTTTTACACAGGTGTGTGAAATCGTACAGCCACTGTTTATGTTGCACAGCAATAAATGCATCCCCATCCCCCATCAAAAATTTTCAGTATATTTCATGGTAGCAAGTGTCTAATTATTCATTGGAAGTTAACTATCTTCAAACAATCTGCTTCCATTTCAGTGTCAATGCTAAAAATAACTTACGTAGTGATGACTTCCATATATGGAATAATATGCAAAATTGTTAGCAGTGAAATTCAGAATTTTATTTTCGATACTGAGGATTTCTAGAGTCTAACAAATACTTTAAGATAAAAGGCAAACAATTCAATATATAATATTACATATGTTTATGTTTAATATAAAAATATACAGTAATAAGTGCATAATACTTGGGCGTTTACTCCCCTAATTAGGTCTTCTCCTTCTTTGTCTTCTTCTCCATTCCTTTTTTAACTCTACCAGACCGCTGTACCAATTTTTTCCCCCGAATCTGCCGCTATACCGCTGTGCCTAAATTTTGGTACTTTGCCTACTACGTGAAAAAAATGTGTCACAAACTAAAAATAACCAACCAATCATGGTCAAATCTCATGATTAGCCATTGAAAATGGCTGCCCCCATGTGTTTGAATTGACTTTGTGTGGTTTAACGTGAAAAAATTCTGAAAATTTACAATGAAACGAGCAGCTGATGAACCAAGCACTTCAACAAGAAAGCGAAGTTGGTCTAGGCTTTTCACAGTCCAACAGGTGATCGATACTTTGGTTTATTCAGACTCTGAGGTGTCAGAATTTCATCAAGAATACGTCTGGCGCTAGATGAATGGTAGACCTATTTTCTACAATGTCTCCAAGTTCATCTTATTCTAACCACTTGTTTGCATGTAACTAACATTTTTCTATATCTTGTTGGTTTTATCTCTTTAATGCTCAGGAGCCCAGGTATAGGGGACGGTTAGGTTCAGGGCCTCAGGTCTGGTAGGGTTAAGGGAAGTGCGTCAGAGAAGGGAATCTATGTTAAACTCTATCTAACTTGTCACACATTATGGCATCAGTTACTTCCCCTGTCAAGAAACTATAATAACACCAGCCAAACATTTGCACTTACCACCCGCATGTGAAACATGTTGTTGTTTATTTTTGTGGGTCCTGATTGGCAGTGACGATGCCCCAAGAATGGGGCTTTCAAAAGAAAATTTGTGACCTGGAAGTGATGACTTGGGTATTTTAAAACCTTCTCCAGCAGAAGATGGTCTTTTGGGTAATACAATGGCTCCAGCCATGTTGGGTGGTGATTTGCTGGCAATTTTGCGAGGTCGTTCTAAGATTTAAAATAAAAAGCTTGAATTATGTGAAACGACTATGCTAAAAGAAGTACCAATGTTTGGCACCAATGTTAACATTTGGGTTTTTACTTCCTGTTGAGGGGTCACTGTGGCACAGTGGTCAAGCCACCTGCTTCATGCTATGAAGATCGCGGGTTTGTTTTTGAACTGTCATTCCGTTCATGAGTGCAATATTCCTGAGATGCCTAGGGGTTGTTGCTGGAAATGTGGAATTTGTGCTTTTGGCAGGCTGCTCTACAGATAGAAGACTAAGCTGTATGGGATAAACCTGGTGCAATGAAGTCGATCTTCTTGCTTGTAATCCCATTTTTAATTTAATGTTGTTGTCGAATCTGTTCACTCTTGTATGACTTGGGGACTGATGATTTGGTGTCATGAAAGTTGGCAAGCAGCACAGCCATTCCAAGCATTATCAAACCACCCTGATACTTTCACCTCCATCTGTGAAAGAACCACTGTCACTTTACACCAAATCAAACTGAAATTATCAATGCCAGTGTTGAGTGCCAAGCTACTTACATAGATAAATCATAATGACAATTAGCAAATCGAGTAACTGAACATATACCAACATGGGTGGAAAAGAGAGTCAATCAATCTTTTGTAAACCCTGTGAAATTATGCAGGCCATAAAATAACAACATCGTCCATCACTAAATACCTGTTAATTGCAGCCATACTGCCAGATGGGAGTGAAATGGGAAGCCACGAGACATGAATATTTATTTTGACAAAAGCACAAGACACTTGTTTAATCAACACAAGACTGGCCCGATCAGTTGTCAAACACTGACGGAGATGTTATGGAGATCAAAACACCTATGGACTGCCACAGTGCGATGATGATAACCCTCACTACTCACTAATATGATTCATCTATTCACTTCACATAATATATAACTGCAGTATGCACCTGATGAAATGCAATGAAATATGCCAGGCAACACATTCTGCAACCTATAGTTTATGGGTTCTTTGTTTAAACTTACTCTCTTTATTTTGTCTTCCTTTAAGATAATTCAGACTACTGTGCAATGGCTGTTTGTCATTATTTGTGAGTCATAGGTGTGGGCCTTGGCCTGTGTTTGAGCAAGTCAAATTCATACAAAGATTCTAATGTTTCAGCTTCCAATTCTGGACATTTTCATAGGCAAAAAAAAAAAGGAAGTCCATATTCCAGGTTCCTTATGGCTTTATCTAAATTTTGTTGGACTCTCACTTGCTTTGAACTCAAGCGTACATACTACTTCTAGTAGCACTGGGCTGAATTTTGCATGTGGATTAGCTTTCCCTATTACCAGTGTCCCTCGCCATATGACGAACCCACTCTGACTTCAGAGGTACTTGTAATTTACATCCCCAAGACAAGGACAAGAAGTCAACATTTTAGTTCAATTGTCCGGTGTAGGGATTGAACCCCTTACCTCGGCATCTGCATACCGGATGTTTTAAGAATGCATTCTTATCCATTCGGCCATGCTGACCTCCACTTTATCTGAATCATACCATACTTCTAGGAAAAGAGTCCCCTTTCATCCAGATTGGCTGGGTTGTTTTTCTTGTCTTTACTGGCTTCTTCATAATTTGTTGAATTTTGCAGATGAATTTTTCTATAGGATGAGGTAGCCAGCCTCACGGCAACCCTCTTTAGTTGCCTATACACATCAATGGTAGGCTACAGATTTACTATCCATTGTTAACCTTATGGGCCCCGGATGAATTTAAAAAATAAATATAAAATTTTCTGTGATAGCATTATTTCTATTATCAATTTTATTAATAATCATATAGCATTCAGCAAAAACACACCAGTTACATTCCCCTCAATTTCTTGTTCATACATCATTCAGCAAAAACAGACTAGTTAGATTTCTTTAATTTTTTCATCATACATCCATTATCAAAGAGACCAGTTACATTCCTTTAATTTCTTCTTCATACATCCATTAGCAAAGAGACTAGTTAGATTCCCATAATTGTCTTCTTATTCTTACATCATTCAGCAAAGTGAGACTTAGTTTTATTCTTTTAATTTCTTGTTCTTACATCAATTAGCAAAGCATTGTTAGATTCCCATCAATTTCGTATTCTTATACCAGTTAGCAGAAACTAGTTAAATTCCTTTAATTCCTCATTCATAAACAACAACACCACAACTACTCACCCACAGGCTCTTGGTAAACCTAAAATAAGAAAAATGTTCAATTTACATTACAAATAAAAAGATTCTAGACAAACTGCATGAAGAGATATTTAGAAACATCAATTGTTGGGGAGCCCTTTAGGCCACTGAAAAAACACACAAACAAATTCACAAGTATTGATAGGCACTCACAGAAGTAGAATAAAGAAGTAGAGATTAGAGGAAATACTGGACAACAAAACTTGAAAGCTATTGTTACCATACCAGGATAAATGAGCAGGCGGACAGATTGGCTGGGTCTGTACCACTGGGTGGAGTATTGGTGCATGGTAACGCAGACATGATCAGGGCCCTTTGAGACGTGCATATCGTACAGAAGAACGGATAGATCATCACAGCCTGAAGAGAATGGTGCTGCAGAGAGTAACCAGAGGATCTGACCGACATTCCTGAGGAAAGGCCAGACGGACATGTAATCAGACTGCTACTGATACCATTAGTATTGGGACTCTTCACTGGCTGTTGCAGATGAGGATGGAGAACATATGGGAATGTTCCGAGTGCTGTCATGTTGGTTCTTGCCTCAACTCAAATATACCAGGTTTTGAATCTGTTGCCTATTTAGATTTAAAAGAGGTGTCTGAAATAATAGTTATCAAAGGTGGCTAATAAAAGAAATTACTTTTTCTCATCAAGACCATCAGTTTAAAATAATTATATTTAAAACAAAACAGTTAGCTCTTGAGAGTATCGTCTAAAATAACAGCTCTGGCAGCTAACAATAAATATTACTTTTTCTCTTGGAACTCAAATATTTCAAAGAATCATCTAAAACAACAGTCAGCTTTGGCAACTATGAATTCAAATTACCTTTTTCCCCGTGAAGGTTAACCCAGTCAATAAATGCCCGCAGAAGTCGGATGTGTCAGCCTAACAGCGCAAGAACGCAGCTCTGCTGTAAACAGACAAAACGCAATCACATCCGGAAAAAAACTCCGGATGAATGCAGAAGAAGAAGAAGAATTACCTTTTCTCTTGGAGATAAGTTTGTTTCCTCTCTCGCAGCTGCTACTCTGAAAGAAGAGCTTTTTGGTGGATCATATCTCCGATACACAAGTCTTAGGATATCTGTTGCCATGATTACCTTTCGCTCTGCGAAGCCAGACGAGAAAAACTGTTCTCTGGTTATCTGTGGCTTGTATTCAAACATATCACGCAGAATCTGCAGATATGGATGCAGAATTTTTCAAATGTTTGGTTAATGATGGTGCATTTGTATACATAACTGAAGTATTAATAATATGTGCACATTCTGATTTGCAAAATGTAAACAGAGTTTATAAGCAGCTTCAGCATGAGAACTGAGAAAGAGGTGGTCACTGCATCTTTTAGTCAGTTTTCTGAATCATAATATTTATGTATCCTGCCAAATGGCTTAAGCGTTTATATCTCTCCCCAGATCTTCGTCCCTGGCATTCTGGATCAATTCTATTGACGTTATTCCTCCATGCCACCATCTTAAGCCATCCAGTTTAATTTCTCTGTCTGCCTTTTCTTCAATTGATCTTTCGAGTCATAACATTATTTTCCAGAACGTTCTTATAATTACACGACCAAAGAGCAAGGTGACACAAACTGATATGTATGGCTTGGCACTGAATAACTGGAACAAGAACACAGGCCTGATCCTAGAGTTTGCTGATCATGTCAGTTGGCAAATCCTGACCCCCAACGCCTATCGGCAGACAGCGACGATTATTTACTAAATGAGACCAAGGTTTGACAAATATAATCTTGTGGGCATACATAAGACTTATATAATACCATGCTGAAAAACACACTAGAGAGAAAGATGCACTGTAATTTAATAATAGGAAGACGTAGGAAGATAATAGGAAGATGAATGAGATAGCAAGAGAGAGGAAATATTGTAGATTCATTAGCTTCAATCTTTGATGTAAAGCTGACACTGATTCTTGGTTTTTTTATTTGAAGAATCAATATCGTAACAAACCTGTAGATACTCCAAGGTTGTAAGATAAGAGATTACAAGAGACAATGCTGGAGATTAGTTAGTTGACAGATTATCTTAATTGCACATCAAACTATCCAGTCCATAAGTGTATAAATCCCCTCCTCAATATCTCCCTTAGCGCGTGGTACTCGACAACACAAGTTCTGTGTTGGTTGAATATTATTCTTTGCCCCCCCCCCCCCCCCCTCGCATAGCTCTCTTGTTTGATTTCATCCCTTTTCACTCAATGTTCTTGCAGTCTGATCAAGGTTGCAGATTCACAGTCATCTCTTGATTCATTTAATCGCCTAAAAAAACCTGATTTTGTTAACCTTGACCTCTTCAGAGACTCCACCCACTGTCTTCGAGCCAGCCCATATTGATATTCCTGAGCACACTCATTGAATCACTGAGAAAACATGCCTGGGTCTCCAGCCAGGCTTTAGTTGCTATCATGACCTCCATAGTCAGGAAACTTATTATCACAGCTAAGGCACCACAGTCCTACATAGTTCTCCCTCTGACGTGATCAGTAACAGTCCATGAGTTCTTTATGTTTCAAACAACAGATCCATCAGTGTAGATCACTACCTTACCTTCAGAAGAATCTCAACTATCAAGACCTGAGCTTCTGCCAGCACAGTTACTGGGTTTTGCTCTTTGCACCCTCTATCTAGCCTGATGCATACTGAAAAAAGACCGTGTTGGCACTTGCATCCATTCTTCACCAGGTTCTATGTCCTCAAGCAGACAGACCTGTTGAATAATGTCTTTGGAGTGACCCATCCAGGATTTTCCTCTTTCCAGCCTGCTGCACTTTCTCTTATCGATCTCATTGTGCAGTAGATGCTGTGTCAGCACTGACTCGAAGGTAGGCATGTACTCTGCAAATGCTTGTTCTGTTTTCCATGGTTGAAAAATCTAGGAGGTACTGCATCGCCTTGCATGATGTATCTTTAGTGCACTCAGGTATGATGTGCATTGCCAAATGCTGGAGAATGATTGGCTCCAACCTCGGATACAAAGATGACATATATTCTTGACTCCTTGGTTTGACAAACTAATATCATAACTCTCTGAGCAAACCACAAATATTCTGAGGTTGTTAGATAAGATATGACAAGAGACAGACAATGCTGGGGATTCACTGACTTCAACATCTGATGTACAGATGACCCTTATTCTTGCTTTTAATAATCAAGATTATAGTACTCTAAACAAACCCATAGATACTCCAAAGTTGCCAATGAGAGATAGAATATGCCGGAGATTGATTTGCTCCGACCTTTAATGTACAGATAACAATGATTGGCTCCAATCTTTGATGTAATAACCCTTATTTTGGTTTCTTGATTTGAAAAAGCAACATCATAACAGTCTGAGTAAATCTGTAGATTAATTCATCATGTGTCATGCTAATAAGCGTGGGCGGTCATGATTCGCTATTTCACTGGATCATCAGAGTCGTGGATCAGCTCAGTGTTCTTGTTTCAACCATACCACATGACGAAGCCACCCAGGTATTTACATCTCTGCCTTCCCCTTGTTCTCTTCCCCTTGATCTTGCCAGTTGTCATCAAGTTCTCCAATTTATTTCGTCTCATAACATGAACAAAAAATGTTGACTGTCTGTGTCTAATTTCTCTAATCAGTGTACGATTTTCATTTGTTTCTTGTAAGACTTGATCATTGGTTTTTCTGTCTGTCCATGGTATTCTTTGCATTTTCCTCAGAAACCACATCTCCACAGCCATCAGATGTTTTTCAGCTTGTCTGTAGATACTCTGAGATTTTCGAAACTATCTGTGTTTAAACAAGTGCTAGTTGAAGACGCAATGGCAGATAAAACAACATATTTAAGCATGCTGGAGTTTTAATTTACTTGTGAATCTAGCAAGGAGGGAAATCGCGATACTGTGGTGTCTACACCACCTGCCTGCTGACTGGTGGTCAGATGTCCAAATCCCCCTCGAAGTCAGGATTATAAAAGACGACCTGGGCTCTGAGATCGACCCAGCCTAACATGAGTACCAGAAACCATTATGGCAAGTACAGGTGGTTGGCATGATACTGATCACACCGCCCATCAAGTGCTGATTGGTCTATACAAATATAGGACTAGCTCCTTACGCCCAGTATGCCTCAAGGTGTGGAACAGATTTCCTTTCTTGTTTCCAGTAAGGGAGGGAACTATGAACAAATCTGACATTGTTACACCCTGTGTATTACTAGAATCAAACTACTGAACGTAAATTTGCAAAGAAATCACAACAGCAAACAATTCTGGTCTTGGCTGCAAAGAATATGCAACTAACTAATTACTAGAATTATTAACCGGGAAGGTTAACCCGGTCAACAAATGCCCGCAGAAGTCGGATGTGTCGGCCTAACGGCGCAAGAACGCAGCTCTGCTGTAAACAGGCACAACGCAATCACATCCGGAAAAAAACTCCGGATGAACGAAGAAGCAGAAGAAGAAGAATTATTAATTTCTACATCTTATAACATTTACTGGGAAATCAGGCATTAATGGCTTTGCCCAGAATACTATGATGTCGATTACCCATTCTTTATTTAGAATATCAATATCCATTTCATTTTATTTAATGTACCTTTCATCATTATCATGATGTGCCATGCCAGTAAGCGTAGACTGTTATGTCTCGCCATTTCACTCGATCACCAGAGTCGTGGATCAGCTCAGTGTTCTTGTCTCAACCATGCCACATGGTCAAGCCATCCAGGTATTTACTTCTCTGTCTTCCTCTTGTTCTTTTCCCCTCAATCGTGCCAGTTGTCACCTAGTTCTCCAATTTATTTCTTCTCAAAACATGACCTTTAGCTATTCATTATATCTTCTTATTTCCAACACATAAAACCATGAAAATAACAATATAAACACCAGCATTAAATGTCAGAAACATACACAAACTTTCTAAACTACTTTGAAATTGTATCATGACTTCTTACTCACTTTATATACAGCCTCCATAAATCGCATATCAGACTTGCCGTACAGTTCATTATTAGAGTTGGCAATGTCATTATTCAGCTCCGCGTTGTATGATGTGAACAGGTAGTGGTAGATAGCCAGATATGTCTGCGGTGATCCCCTTGCCAGGCTGTCAATACAATATGAGTCAACTTGTCTCAGTTGTAAAGAGAAGCAAACTAAAATAAGCATGTTACCATGCCAGTAAAGCATATTCTTCTATTTCTACTCTTTATCTCCTATTGGAATATTTTACTGGCACCTGGCCATCTTGACAGACGATAGTTTCTTATATTGTTCTTTAAAAAAAAGGCATAATAACTACAACCCATGGAGTAGCAAATGTGACTGATCAGACCAATTTGCACGGTAAATGTTCGTCCGCAATGAATGCACGTAAAACATGGTAATTTCCACCTACATGCACCATCTGACGTCTCACATGCTCGGTGTTCGACCTATCTGTAATGCTTTTTCATTTGTCTTTATTTCATTCCTGACCTTTTCTCTCCATGCAACGTGATCAGTGGCGACTTGCTCCCAAAGTGCAATATCAATACCTGTATCAGGCATGTACTGCTTACACACATCTTTGTTCTGTTGTAGAGGCAACCCCAGGATCTTTTACCCATCTGTAATTCACCAAAAAAAGACTTCCTTTGGTATTCTACCATTATCCATTCCCTACTGTGCCCTATCCATCTAAGTCTATGATGACCTAGCATGAAACAAATTGTTACATCACCCGATCTTTCCTATACTTCGCTTTTTATGATCTTATCTTGCCACTTAATACCAAGTATTCTTTGCAGATACCACAAATGAAAGCTGTAGACACGTTTCTCTTATTGTGAGTAAGTTGTCCAGGCTTCAATGCCATAAAGAAGAGTACAAAGGACACAGACTTGATACACCAGGACTTTTGTTTTAGCAGTATGATTCCTGTTCTCCCAGACTTTTTGTTAACCTGTTCACCTGTTGTTGTCCTACCAATCCTGATGTTGATTTCCTGATCTAGGGATAATTTGTTGTTAACTTCCAATGCTAGATGTGTGAAATGGTCAACCTATCTATTGAAACATAACCCGCAACTAATTCCTGCCAAGTCATCCTATCTTTTGCTGTTTCCTGGCGTTACCTCCATGTCCTCCCATTTGATTCATCGCTTTTTCTCTAATTCTATTTTCCATGTGTTTTACAGGATTTCCTCTATTCTTTTGCCCTGTTCCAGAAATATGACTTTTTGCTATACCACATCAGGTTTTGTCAATGTGTGTCCCCAGAGTTATAAAAACTAATCTTAACTCAGGAGTCAGCACACATCCCCCCCCCCCCCCCCCCCCCCACCTCTCTCTCTCTCTCTTTCAGGAGCCAGCATAATTATTTTGGTACTATGGGCTAAGAAAATGCATGAAAGTGCAAGTTTAAGGTAAAAATGTGTAGGCGCCGTGGCAGCTATGCGCCTAGATTTTTCTACCCCTGGTGTATCCTGTTCAGCACAAGCATCTTTTCCTCATCTCTTGATATTTTGGAATATGTCTAGCTCTCATCCCAGGCTCTGCATTAATGATTCTGTCACACCATTTTAATCTTATTCTACACAGGTACCAATAAATAAATGTTTGTGGTTTGTTAGTAATTGTTTTATTTGTTCTCCATATTTCTGTGCCATATGGCAGTACTGATAAAGAGTTAAATATTTCATGTTTAGTATTAGATTTAATTAAGTTCTTCAAAGTATTCAGTCAATCTGTTCCTTTAATCTTTAATTTGTGTGTGAATACTTTCTCATTACTATTTTTGATTATAGTCTGTCCGGAAATTTATGCCGTCATTCAAGATCAATTATTTTGAAAACTATCTGTTGCATCGTTATGAAATTTTTCCAGCCGTCTTATATTTACCCCCACCCAAGGAATATGTCTTTGATAGGTCCCAAAACAACTTAAATCATTAAAAGCGGCATCATTCCTTTGATGTTTTGCTTAACAACTAGTGATTTCTTGTTAAAAATGTTATGTTTACGGTAATGAGGACCTGCAAATTCAGATGACAAACAAAGGCGTATCTGGATTCGTATGGGAGTGGGTGCAATCAAAGAAGTAGCTTACAGTCGACAGAATCGGCTGCATTGCACAGGGTTTTTATCCCATATGGCTCAGTTTCTTTCCGCAGCGCGGAAAGCGTCGCACAAAGCACGAACTCCGTAGCTCCAGCGACGACCCTCGGCAGTCTCCGAATAAAATGAATGATGCGGCCCGGACAGACAGACAGAAAGGTAGGTAGGTAGGCAGAAAGATAGGTGGGTGGATGGATGGCTGGCTGGCTGGCTGGCTGAGTGGGTGGATCGGTCGGTCGGTGGGTCGGTCGGTCGGTGGGTGGGTGGGTGGGTCGGCAGGCAGGCAGGCAGACAGACAGATAGATTAGATAGATAGATAGATAGATAGATAGATAGATAGATAGATAGATAGATAGATAGATGGATGGATAGATAGATAGATAGATAGATAGATAGATAGATAGATAGATAGATAGATAGATAGATAGATAGATCGATATCGGTAGGTCGGTCGGTTAGTGGGTGGGTGGGCAGGCAGGCAGACAGACAGACAGATAGATTAGATAGATAGGACAGACAGATAGATTAGATAGATTGATATCGGTAGGTCGGTCGGTCTGTCGGTGGGTGGGTGGTCGGGCCGGCAGGCAGGCAGATAGATAGATAAATAGATAGATAGATAGATAGATAGATAGATATATAGATAGATAGATAGATAGATATCGGTAGGTCGGTCGGTTAATGGGTGGGTGGGCCGGCAGGCAGACAGACAGACAGATAGATTAGATAGATAGGACAGACAGATAGATTAGATAGATAGGACAGACAGATAGATTAGATTAGATTAGATAGATAGATAGATAGATAGATAGATAGATAGATAGATAGATAGATAGATAGATAGATAGATAGATATCGGTAGGTCGGTCGGTCGGTCGGTTGGTGGGTGGGTGGGCCGGCTGGCAGGCAGACAGGCAGACAGACAGACAGATAGATTAGATAGATAGATAAATAGATAGATAGATAGATAGATAGATAGATAGATAGATAGATAGATAGATAGATAGATAGATGGATAGATAGATAGATAGATATCTGTCGGTCGGTCGGTCGGTATGTGGGTGGGTGGGCCGGCAGGCAGGCAGAGAGACAGACAGACATACAGACAGACAGACATACAGACAGACAGACAGACAGACAGACAGACAGATAGATATATAGATAGATTGATTGATAGATAGATAGATAGATAGATAGATATCGGTACGTCGGTCGGTTGGTCGGTGGGTGGGTGGGCCGGCAGGCAGGCAGACAGACAGACAGACAGACAGACAGACAGATAGATAGATAGATATATTAGATAGATAGATAGATAGATAGATAGATAGATAGATAGATAGATAGATAGATAGATAGATAGATAGATAGATAGATAGATAGATAGATAGATATCTGTCGGTCGGTCGGTCGGTCGGTATGTGGGTGGGTGCGCCGGCAGGCAGGCAGACAGACAGACATATAGATTAGATAGATTAGATAGATAGATAGATAGATAGATAGATAGATAGATAGATAGATAGATAGATAGACAGATAGACAGATAGATAGATAGATAGATAGATATCTGTCGGTCGGTCGGTCGGTATGTGGGTGGGTGGGCCGGCAGGCAGGCAGGCAGACAGACAGACAGATAGATTAGATAGATTAGATAGATTAGATAGATAGATAGATAGATAGATAGATAGATAGATAGAGATAGATAGATAGATATCGGTACGTCGGTCGGTTGGTCGGTGGGTGGGTGGGCCGGCAGGCAGGCAGGCAGACAGGCAGACAGACAGACAGACAGATAGATAGATAGATATATTAGATAGATAGATAGATAGATAGATAGATAGATAGATATCTGTCGGTCGGTCGGTCGGTCGGTATGTGGGTGGGTGCGCCGGCAGGCAGGCAGACAGACAGACATATAGATTAGATAGATTAGATAGATAGATAGATAGATAGATAGATAGATAGATAGATAGATAGATATCGGTACGTCGGTCGATCGGTCGGTGGGTGGGTGGGTGGGCCGGCAGGCAGACAGGCAGACAGACAGACAGACAGACAGACAGATAGATAGATAGATAGATAGATAGATAGATAGATAGATAGATATCGGTAGGTCGGTCGGTCTGTCGGTGGGTGGGTGGTCGGGCTGGCAGGCAGGCAGATAGATAGATAGATAGATAGATAGATAGATAGATAGAATAGATAGATAGATAGATAGATAGATAGATAGATATCGGTAGGTCGGTGGGTAGGTGGATGGGTCAGCCGACCGGCAGACATTCAGACAGACAGACATTCAGACAGACAGACAGACAGACAGACAGACAGACAGACAGACAGACAGACAGATAGATAGATAGATTGATTGATTGATTGATTTCCACCAGAAACCGGGCCTTGTCAGCTAGTTTATTTATATAATCACGTTTCATGAAAGAACCCACATTTGGAGACGCCTCTGAATCTTCGCGCTGTTTGTTTGAAAACGAAAGTCACGTGAAAATTTTGAATAATTTGGGTCGAATCTTGGGGAAGCTGTAAAACTGTTAAAATCATGGTCGTAATCTTTAAGTCATAATTAATATACCGTATATAAGCTAACTTTAAAATCTGCTGTAAAATCTCCAGAACAAAAATTGTTTTGTTGGGTGGACATAATGATAACGTTATATACTAAATCTCATCATTTTATCTCAGCCCGTTACTGAGATATTGAATTTTATATTGAGGCAACCAAAAAAAAACACACTATAGCTCTGAAGTTTCCTTATTCTGCTGCTATTTCTGTTTTTCTTGCTAGGCTATCAAAATATTGTCTTTTAACCATCTTTATTATCTTCCTAACTTCTTTATTAACTTCTGTATCACTTGTATGGCTTTGGGGTCGATCCAGCCTTCGGAAATGGTTACCAGATAATTTTCTGGTAATTATCTGGGAAGGAATAGGGGTTAAGAAGGGAACTAATCACCCCATCTCATTATGCCATGGCTTGGAATATGTGGGCGGGCGCGTTAGTGTGGTTGATAGGGGACAAAGCTGCGTTAAATGTAGTTGATAGGGGACAATGCTATGGTTAGTGTAGTTGATATGGGACAATTCTAATAATGTCACAAGTGCGATTAGACGAGGGTTTGACATCCAAACTTAATCGTCCACTAAAGAAACGAAGAGACTGGCTATCTGTTCCTTCGTGCATCCAGGCCTACAAACTGTCATATCTCTATCACATTACAGATCCATATCAGGTTCCTGCTTCAAGACACGCTTTTTTAAAAAGATTATGTGAAGGCATAACACTTCACGCCCTAACAGCAGTATCTGCCATAAGACAACCTTTTCCTTCTGACTTCTTTTATCGTTTACAGACATCTCTCTATTTTCATAATTTGAATGTTTATCTTATTGCTTTGTTTATGTTGTGTGATTTATGCAGTATGTACCTATGAGATACAGCGAAATATACCAGGCAATAACTCATGCATTCTATTGTTTGTGTCTTTGTTATCCAAATTCACTAGTGGAAAACATTGTTTTGAATTTGAATGTTCTTTTTTGCTGGGAATGTTAATGTCAAACACCATAATGCACCGATATCATACACATAGGAAGATGATGTCATACACATACAAAGATGATGTCATACATATACAAAGATGATGTCCTACACATAAGAAGATGATGTCATACACATAAGATGATGTCATACATATAAGAAGATGCCATTCACATAAGAAGATGATGTCCTACACATAAGATGTCATACACATAAGATGATGATGTCATATACATAAGAAGAAGATGTCATACACATAAGATGATGATGTCCTACACATAAGAAGATGATGTCATACACATAAGATGATGTCATACACATAAGAAGATGCCATACACATAAGAAGATGATGTCATACACATAAGAAGATGCCATACACATAAGAAGATGATGTCCTACACATAAGATGTCCTACACATAAGAAGATGTCATACATATAAGATGATGATGTCATATACATAAGAAGATGACCTCACAGCAGATACTGCCACTGGGTGTGTGAAGTGTTAGGCCGTCACATTTTCTAGGTCATATGAGGTGTGATGGCCAGTTCCATTTCTCTTGCCCTATCCTTCTCAAAAAATTCTCAGCACATTCTGAAAATTGGCTAGTACCTATTTTGATATAGGAACTGCGGTAGCGAAGAGACTAGATGCTAGCCTAGCAGCCTAGTAATCATGGGTTTGAAGCCACATCTGTGCTGGTTTTATAAACTGATATGAGTTTCCAGATCAACTCCGCCTAAAATAGGTACCAGAAATGTTCTGGGAAGTGAAGGCGACCGGTATGATACAGGCCGCATCACCCACCGAGTGTAGAAACTGCGGGAACTTTGGATTTTAGCACCATATGCCCATTGTGCCATAAGGCGTGTTAAATGGTCTTTTACTTTAACTCTTAGTCTGGGTCGACCCCAGAGCCACAGTGATCGCAATTAATAATCCTGCCTTTGCTGTGGATTGAACCCAGACCACTTTCTTGGCAAGCAAATGAACTACCCACAATACCACCATGGCTCCTACACACATACCTACTAGACACATACACTGGGTGGAAAGTGCCATTACTTACCCATCAATGTCTATCACTTGCGGGAACTTTATAGCCTTCAGTTGCGACTGCAGCTGTTTGATGTTGTTCTTAAGGTCGCCAGTTGCCATTGTTCTGAATTGATTACAAATAAATCTCATTTACATGATATAACCACATGATATAACCACATAAGCAAGATACCTTTTCTTTTATCAGGCTGCATAAATATTAAAGTCAAAACATTTATTATTAGATAAATTGCAGGGGCCGACCGACACGATAATGGATTGCAAAAACAGTAAAGGACCCTTCCACCCGCCGGCACATCAGTGCTTGACCTATATTTATTGATTAATCGGCACTCAGGGAGTATCATGTCAGCTGCCTTTGCTTCCCAAGACATTTTTGGTACCTATTTTAGGCTGGGGCAACCTGGGATTCCAGGTCAATTTATAAAAATCTGAATTTGCCCAGCTGCAGATTAAATTCATGACCACCATTTTAGCAGGCAAGTGTCTAGCCACTGCGCTACCTAGGTTTCCACACTTGCTGGATACAGGGTAATAAAGTCACCCTGGGCATGAAAATGCATGAGGCAAGAAAACTGGTGACGGATCGAGAATATTTCCAGCAGTGTGTGTTGAGAGAAATGTGCAAAGAACTTGCCAAATGATGATGATGAAATTGCTGTTATTAGAAACATGCTGATCTTTCTCTGGCTAACCTGTTAAAAAGTTAGTCCCATGGTAGATATTGCTGTTGGAATGTTAAGTGTATAGTCCTGTGGGAGTATTGCTGTTAGAATGTTAAATGCTTAGTCCTATGGGGGTATATTGCCGTTGGAATGTTAAGTGTTTAGTCTTGTGGGAGATATCGCTGTTGGAATGTTTTAATTCGCATCAATAGGAATTTGAACACATAATCACTAGACAATGGGAGGAGTCTTTGAGGACTTCAAGGCTGACAAAACTCAAGTGCATATTTATGCCAGGCCATGTGTGTGTAGGAGGAAATGAACAAACTGACAGGCTTGAGAGTAGGACTACTGTGGAAGGCATATGAGCAATGGGCAAGGTTGATATACTGATTGCCCTTAGAGAGGCAGGGCAATTAAATGAATCAAGTGATGATTGTGAATCTGCAATCTTGATCAGAAAGCAAGAGCATCAAGTCAAGAGGGGTGAAGCCAGGCAAGAACACAATGTACGGTGCAAAGAAGAACAGTCAACCAACACGGAACTGGTGTTGTGAGCCATCACACCCAAGGGAAATACTGAGGGGATCCAAGCACTTATGGGCTGCTGTGAGGATAATCTGTAGACTAACTAAAATTTGTTTCTTAAAGCCTTATTTGTTGTTCTGTCCATCCATAATATTCTTTGCATTTTCCTCAGAAACCACATTCCCACTGCCATTAGATGATTCACAGCTTGTCTGCGTATTATTGTTTACATACATACATCATTAGGCATTCCTAATATTTATGTAATTTGTAATTCCAAAAACAACTAAAAACACCAACAGCAGATTGTAGAAAGCTTAGTATACTGATCTTTTGTTTCCCTATTATCTTCCATTCTTTCTATATGCCCCAGCCATTGTAGTCTATTAGCCTTCATGATACCAGTGATTAGCGGGGACTTAAACAGATCATAAATGTCTTTGTTACTTCTTCTTTTCCACTCTCCACTTTCAGTTATCAGTTATCAGTTATCAGTTGGGGTATCTTCGTTGCACTCCGGACATGTCCATAGGTGCTCAGATCCTCCCCCCAGCATATGCATCAGCGTCCGGTGGCTAATAGTGCCAGTTCTGTGTTGGTTGACGAGGCGCTTTGTTTTCCCGATGTACCTCTCGCGTCTGGCTGTGCCGATTCTTACTCCCAGGTCTTTCATCCTGGAAAGCGATGTGGAATCACTGGCGTCAAAATCCTCTGTTCTCGCCATATCTTTAAGGGCGTTAATAACATCGGCACGATCCATGGGCTGGCCATCTACAGGGGGTGCAGAGCCAGCCAATTTATCAGCTCGTTCATTTCCCTCGACTCCCGCATGTCCCGGGACGAAGATGAAGGTGACTTTGCGGACAACGGACTTCCGCAGCGACTCAGTCCACTGTCTACGTACAGATCCAGCTTCGACCTTCTGAATCATGCTCATTGAATCACTTAGTACACACACGTGATTCCAGCCATATGAAAGCCTGTGTAACTGCCATCACCTCCATCGTCATGCTGCTCGTGGTCATGGAGTGGGCACCACTGGATTCTTGAACAGTTCGGCCCGCTGAACGGGCTGTAAATGCCCACGCACTTCTCTGCTGCTTTACAACAGATCCATCTGTATAGATGAGCACTTCGGGGCTGTCTGAGTGATCATAGATGAGCGCGTTAACCTCTGCATTGACAGCGGCAGGGTTCTGCTCTCTGCACCGTCTGTCAAGTGTGATAATGCAGGAGAAGGTACACTTAAAAGCTGGAGGCACCGGCACCCATTCCTTGCCGGGGTTGATACTGGTAAGACTGCAGACCTGTCCGACGACATCTTCCGCCCGACCCATCCATGATTTGCCCCTCTTTAGCCTGTCACCCTTTTCTCTGAATACAGCGTCATGCAGAGGGTGCTGCTCATCTGCACTTATTTTTAAGTATGCATGAGCTCTCCAGATCTTGATCCTGTGTTCCATTGTCGGGAAGTCAAGGAGGTATCTCATTGCTACACAGCTGGTGTCTCTCGTGCAGCCCAAAATGATGCGCATGGCTTCGTTTTGTACCTTTTCAAGTCTTCCAATCTGTGTAGGGCTGACAGTGAGGATGGCCAGGGCATACTCGATGCGTGAAAGCACAAGTCCTTGGAACAGAAGTAATAGCAGTCTTTGCTCGATATTGGCAGTCGCCATGACTCTCATTGCTGCCAAACCTTTTCGAGCCTTCGTTATGACATAACTCTCCACTTTGTGTATCCCTAATGGGTCCAAAGATGCGTCTTAAAATTTTGTTCTCAAAGGTTTGTAACAAGGCTTCATCTCCTTTCGTTGTACTCCAGGTTTCAGAGCCATACAGCACAACTGGTCTGATCAGTGTTTTGTATATTGTGATTTTGGTGTTACGAGATAGCGCCTTTGATTTTAGTAGATGTTGCAGTGCATAGTATATCTTATTTCCAGAGTTGATTCTAGTTTGTATTTCTTCCCTTATGATGTTGGAGCAGTTGAAGATTGTACCCAGGTATTTGTATGTTTCCGTTCTTTTAATGGTCATATTATCTATTTGTATGTGGCCAGAGTTTTTAGCCATTCTGTCTCTTGAAATTACCATATATTCTGTCTTATCTTCGTTGATAACCAGCCCCATCTGTTGGGCTTTTTCCTTTAAGTGAGTCAATATTTCCAATGTCTTTTGTTCACTTTGCCCTATAATATCTATATCATCTGCATAACCAAGCAGCTTGGATGTTCCTCCAATATCACATTCCTCCTTTATCTTCCTTACAACTTTCTCTAGAGCCAGATTGAAGAGTAGCGGTGATAGTGCATCACCCTGTTTCAAGCCAGATGTTATTTGGAAGGGGTCTGATTTCCTGCCTTTATATGTTACTATATTATAAGTATCTTCCATGCATAGTCTGGTCATGTTGATTAACTTCCTTGGTATTCCAAATTCCTGCATAGCATTCCATAGACTATTCCTATGGACACTATCATAAGCCTTTTTAAAATCCACAAAAATGCTATGGAGATCTCTTTTATATTCCCAATGTTTCTCGGCTATTTGTCGTAAGATAAATATCTGATCTATTGTTGATCTGTTTTGTCTAAAACCCGCCTGGTAGTCACCTAATATGTCTTCTGAATATGGTTTTAGTCTATTTAGTAATACTGCGGATAGTATCTTATAGCTTGTGGACAGTAGTGATATTCCTCTATAATTTCCACATTGGAACTTGTCTCCTTTCTTATATAAATCATGTATAAATTACTAAAAATAAATTATTAAAAATTTTTTAATTGGTGAAACAGCCATGTGCACATGTGGATTGGCATCGCAGACAGCAGAGCACATACTCCAAGACTGCCCAAAATATAACATATCTAGGCAAACCTTCTGGCCTAGAGAGACGATAGTGGAAGATAAACTCTATGGACCGCTGTGTGAACTGAAAAAGACAGTTCAATTCATACAAGAGACAGCATTGCAGTTATAGACATATTTCAAGCGAACGAAAGAAGAAAAAAATTTATAAATTATACATCACAAATTAAATTTGTCTGCGTTCTAATCATTTCTTTGCTTTTCTGGTAAATCTCCCTTCATAATGAACTTTTCCAGGCATTCATGTTTTTTTACATGCCAAAATATTTCAGTTTCCACAATTTTATTTGTCTTAACAACTAATCTTCTTCAATACCGAGTTCTAGTTGGACAGATCTCTTTATTAATATTATCCAATGAAATTGCAATACTCTTCTGTAAACTTATAATTATTATGTGCTTTTTGGCTGATCTGTTATATGTCCAAGACACTGTTTATCATCACAGGAAATATGCATACTCTCAGATTTCTGTTGTTCAGTCAGTTCCAACCAATAAAATAGAGCAGTGGTTCTCAACCTTTTTTGGCCCATTGCGCCCTTCACCATATGTTGAGAATGTCATTCTTCCCCTTTTGTATTTCCTCCCTATAAATTCCCCCCTCCCCCACCCTGCTCCTACATAGTATACATAACAATGGACGCTGACATTAATAACACATACTAGAACAAGGTTAGACGTCTACATAAAACGTGACTTGTGGGTCTACTTACGTTATAAGACGAATATCAGAAGGGCGAGGAGTACAGAACTATAAAGTATGGAGGGAAAATCAATATCAAGTAATCGGTTCTTGTATTAACTCGATCTTGAAATAATCTTCCTTCCCCCCTTGGAAACCCTAAAATTCCCCCATAGGGGGGAATTCCCCACCGGTTGAGAACCACTGGAATAGGGTATAGAGACTCTAATTGTTTTACTTTGTGCAAAGCAATGTTTGTTCTTATCTTAATTTCTGTCATCACAGAATTGCGTGAATTGTCAGTCACACGTGAGCGTGATGTGTTGCATGAGACAGAACGAGTTAATGTGTTTTGGTGAGTGTTTTGGTCACTGAAGCCAAGTAAACTAAACATACTTGAATTACTTGGTGACAGAATGAATGTGTAAATCAAGCTAATGAGAAAGTTACTGATTAATAGTTAGTAGTGATGTGATAGTTAGTATAGTACTGAGACTGATTACTCTGATTAAGTGAATATTAAATGTTATTATTATAATAATTGATATTAGACGGCGGCGCCATAATTAAATAAACAATTTCAAATTAAATTTGATGTAATTTTTTGTAATAGTTATCTACGATCAATGCCTGATTTCTTTAGTCTTTCAAAAAACTGCTAACTGATTAACTGTAGCACAAACTTAATTATTATATGTACCTCGAAAATTGGATTAAAACTAAGGAAATAATCACTTGAGGCTAAATTAAAGAGACCAGTCACCAAGTTGGAGGACTGAACTGTGTTTAGACCTATTCCGGAAGTGAGCTGAAACTATAGACGCTTTACACACAGAAAATATGGATTAGAAAAAATTTTGAGCTTTTTTGTTTTCAACATTGATAGCAAAGAGCTGAGAATAATAAAGCTATAAAGCACATGGGTTGAGCTACCGTATGGCAGTAGGCGGTACTACCTGCTTTCTGTTAGCGCCTAATGTTGGACAGCACTCACAAAACCCGACATCCCACATTGTGCCAACGGCTTCGGGGGGGGGGGGGGGGGAGGAGTGCAATTTGGAGGGTACAAGCCTTGCCTTACCCTACTGCGAGGCAATGCAGCCTAAAGACTAAATGTCGTGGCAGGGCAGACCAGGCCCTAAGTCTTGGCCGGCAACTGGTCTAGGATGGAAGTTCCGACAGGCGGACAGTTAGAGCATTGCTTTGCTGATCTGGCAGCTTCTGAAAATTGTCTTGTTCCAGATGTATTGGTGTTACCTTTCCTCTAGAGTAAACTAAGCAGGCCGAGAGAGGGATCATGCTGCATGGCCAACATATGGTCTCTATACTATATATATATATATATATATATATATATATATATATATATATATATATATATATATATATATATATATATATATAAGCCCAGTATTTGTGTTATGGAGAGGTATAACTCCATTTTTCAAACTATCGTCTGTCAAGACGGCAAGGTGCCAGTCGGTCAGTCAGTCAGTCAGTATTGGCAATAAAGAGTTGGCAACCAGTTGGGAGCTTTTCAACACGTTAAAAAAATGTCAGTTGCAAATCATTTACAGGACATAGCAGTCAATTCCAGCATTTTTTGGCTGTTTATGATTCCTGGGCAAGTTTAGTTTGTCATTGATTTCTGAACGACCAGCAATCGAGAGTACTATACCCGAACTGCTCCTTTTGTATAGCGAAAGAATAGTGTGATGCACATCATACGACGTGCCAGGAGTATCAGCATAATGTAAATAACTTGCGTTATCCCGAAGACATGGTTTTGGTCGCTGAAAATGAGACGCAGATAGAAGAAATTATAGATACAATTGCAACAGAATGTCAAAATAAAGGACTTAGTCTGAATAACAGAAAAGCAGAAGTAATGTTTATTACAAAGAAAAATTGTAAACCAAAATGCAACTTCAAAGTGCATGGAATCAATCTTAAACAAGTCAATGTATTCAATTATTTCGGTAAGTGAATCACAGCAAATGGAAGATGTATAAAAGAAATTGAATGTAGAATAGCTCAAGCAAAGGCAGAACTTCACAAAATGAAGAATATTCTCTGCAATTTCTCTTTGCGGAAAGGACAAGAGCCATTGAAAGCTTTATTGAATCTTCTTCTTCTTCTGCGTTCATCCTGAGTTTTTTTTCCGGATGTGATTGCGTTGTGCCTGTTTACAACAGAGCTGTGTTCTTGTGCCGTTAGGCCGACACATCCGACTTCTGCGGGCATTTGTTGACCAGGTTAACCTTCCCGGGGGCTTTATTGAATCAGTTATAATGTATAGAACAAATCATGGAATCAATTAAGGGGACTGAGTGGTCTCGAGGTATGGTGTCCGCCTCGAGTGCTGGAGGTTGTGCTGGAGATTGTGCTGGAGGTTGTGCTGGACGTTGTGCTGGAGGTTGTGCTGGAGGCTGTGCTGGAGATTGTGCTGGAAGTTGTGCTGGAGGCCCCGGGTTCATGCCCCGGTGAGGACCGGGATTTATTTAAAAAATCCACCTGGACTTCCAGTAATAAAATTTCCCCTGGTCTCTGGGTAGTGAGATCGAACGCGTTTCAACGGCGCTGCCCGGGCAAAATTTCGAGTTAAAAATCTACCCAAAGTATTTCAGGATCCTCGCCGATGCAACGGAGCTCGTGCATTGAGCTGAGTTTCTCCAGACTCAGGTTTGAGTTAGGAGGAAAACGGAGCACTTATGGGTTAAACCGTGTGCCGTGATGTTGATCCAACGACTAAAACTAAAAAGACTAAAAACAAATCATGGAAAGTTAGCAGACAAGTGAGGAATTATGTGGCGGATGCGGAGATGTGGTTTTATAGAAGAATTATGAGAATACATTGGACGGATAGAAAGAGCAATGAAAATATCTTTAATGAAGTTAACTCACAAGGAGAACTGGTTACACGCATCGTAAGTCAGTCCACATTCTTTTGACATGTCACGAGAAGAGAACAGCTGGAGTATGTTGCCACAACGAAAATATCGGAGAGGAAGAGGGACAGGGAGTGACCAAGAGAGAAGACATTGGACAGTTTGACATCATGACACGGACGAACATCAGTATCAGAAGTGATTGGCAGCACACGAGACAGAAAGCAATGGACAGACATGATCACCGACGCCACAATGTTCAACATTTAAAGCCATACGTCTTCTTCTTCTTCTACTTCTTCTTCTTCTTCTTCTTCTTCTTCTTCTTCTTCTTCTTCTTCTTCTTCTTCTTCTTCTTCTTCTTCTTCTTCTTCTTCGTTCACCTTAAGACTTCAATATCAAGCATTCAAGTGCCGTCTCTACAATGAAGGTTTAGTAATGCATCTCCAACACTGTCTGTCTCTCGCCTTGATTGTACATTCTGTCAGGCAGCTGATCGCCCATCTCTTGATGTTATCTTCCTACTTGTATCGTTGTCTCCCTCTTGCTTGCTTGCCTTCAACCTTCCCCTCCAGTATGGTTTTTATAACTATAAGAGTTCTATGTCTTATAATGTGGCCGAAATATTTCACTTGCCTCTCTTTTATTTCTTTTATCAACTCTCTTTTAATTCTGTTTTTCTAGAACCTCTGAATTTGTTTCCATGAAATACAACATATTCTTCTGTATATTCACATCCCCAGCCTCTATTCTACTTTCTAATTCCTTGTTCATTGTGGCCAAAATTGACGATTGCTTCTTTCTGATGTTTGTGCTAAGTTGTCTTTGCGACTTAGCTTCCCTCCATTGTCCAGATTACTCATTTCGGCTGTCCAATTAATTTTCAGCACTCTTCTATAAAACCACATCTCCAAGGCTTCTAAGTGATTTTTTTTCTCCTGTTTCCTAATTCTGATTTGTAGAAAAAAAAAATACTTTCCACCCCGTTCAACCCGCCTCAATGACGTTGGTTATAGTTGTGGTGGTTCATAGTGCGGTATAGGAGGTTGTTCTGGTCTTTTGTGCGTTTCCTAATTGTCCAGGGTCCCCAGTCGTATACTATACTATAGTATAGTGCTTATAAAAACGCCACGACTAACATCGTCAACAAGTTCCGGTTTTCAGCTCGAGGAGGTAGAAAGAGGCGAGAGCAGAAGTCTGCTGAAGCAGAAACGGCCAGAAATCGTCCACGGTTATTATAAATATTTATTATAATAGAAACGGTAGGATCAATTAAACGCTTGTGTTAACGCGTTTGCTTTCTATGCGTCATTTTAATCAAAGTAGAAGATTCTTTGTAAGCTCTTGGCTTGGGATTAGAAACTGGTGAAATGTTATTAATTTGTATTGAATATTTTTTATTTTCGAGACAATTTAATATTATAAATTTATTAATTTAAAATGGTACTGGTAGACTAGTTAGTAGTTGAGTTAAGAACCGACATCACTGCACTCAGGACATTCCCATACGTGCTCAGTCCCCTCGTTCAACAGCCAGCGAAGAGTCATACTACTAAGCGTTCCCACCGCTATGTGATTAAAAGTTCTCCTGGTATTCCCTCTCAGTTTTGAGATTCCCAGAACCCCTGCCGATCCCCCACAATCTCATTCTTTCAACAGTTCTCAATCTGTTCCTCCGCCTTCTCCACCTGGTCCCACAAGCGCACGACCACCTGCCCCTTGTCCATAGGCAAGATACCACCAAGAGGTGCATTTCCTGCTAGCCTATCAGCCAGTTATTCCCTCGTACACCCGCATGACCAGGGTAAAAGATCCATACAATTCTCACAATCTGTGACCTCTGAAGCGACGAGAGCCATTCCACACGAAACATTCCTTTCTCCACCTTGCTAAGCATATTTTTTCATCTGTATTGAACACAACGTGTGTTGCAGTAGTCTCCTCTAGCCACCGGAATGCCGCTGTTACTGCCTCCACCTCCATTCTCATGCTGGAGGTCGTAGTCTCACATTCCAGGCTCTCCTTTTTCAAGACTCGCCCATTAGCCTTTGCAATAAAGCCCCTGCCACTACGTCTGTTTCTCACCACTGACCTATCGGCGTAGATGACTATGTCACCTTGATGTGTGTTGCTCTGGATTAGCTGTTGCACTTCAAACTCAGTACGGCCCGCTGCCCATTCTCTGCACTCACAACCCAGTGTTATTATTACATTGTGCCAATCCATGTCATCCGGAACTTCAACCCACTCTCTTTCACGATTGAGGGTCTCTAGATCACACACCTGACTTATAGAAAGTTCTGCCTGTGCCATCCAGGACCTGCCTCGTGTTAGTCTATGACCCTTTATGGTAGTTTAGTTAGTTAGGCAGTTGATTAATTAACTAGTGTCAGTACAGAACTGAAGGACTGAAATGCTGTGACAAAATGACTAACGCAGAGTTTAAGGAGAGAGCAAGATCGATTCTAGTGAATAAAAAGTTGAAAAAAAAATGATTTTGGCCTACATCCGCTTCATTTGAGTACAAACCATGGAGATAACCAACAATCTCAGGTTGACTGCTGCTGCTTTCTTTGGATTTGATTTATTTATATTGAAGTACGAAGGTGTACGAAGAAGAAGAAAAGAAAATTTGCACAAGATGCTGATGCTGGATAGGGCACAGGTTGATAAAACCTCATAATACTAATAGTATTATTAGTATAGTTCTTTCTCTTGAGCCCAGAAACACACTGATAAGAGAGTTGGGAAGAATAATAAGGGGAGCATATGGATAGAGCAGAAAGAGATAGTAGAAGATAGGATAATTTTGCGTGAATTGGTTGAGGTTCTGTACTCAAGAGTGGGGGAGGGGAGGGGGGAAGAGGGCAAAAGAAGACGAGGCAGTTTGATAAAGTTGCAGTTTGGCAAGTTCCTATGCGTTGTAAAAAAATATCAGGCCACAGGTTGATAGATGACCTTTGGGCCCTGCAGCAGAAGCTTTCTATCTATGTCTATGCCTACTTATTTTCCAGCATGCTATCAAATTTTGTATAATTTATTCATGAATATAATCAGTGATCTGATATTTGGATATACTCAGGCGGCCTTTAATATTAGTTATTATATAAAATTATAGTATTTAAGAAATGGATCAAGCTTAAATGCACATTTAAAGTCACTGGTATTAACTGAGTTGAGTCAAGATCCGATATCATATTATATATGATACCTGGATATTTCCATAAGTGCTCCATCCTCATCTGCAATAGCCAGTGAAGTGACTGTGTACTAATGGTACCAGTGGCAGTGATTATTATAACTGGTATTAACCTGAGCCGGCTCCATGGCGAAGGGGTTATGAACGCAGTTCGTAATCCCGCATACCGCGTTCGAAATCCCGCATACCACGTTCGAAACACAGCTTGGTTTTTTATGAAATAGTATGGATGCCTGTCGTTCAGAAAGCATTGGCGAACTACTGAACGTAAACTTGCCCTGGAATCACAAATAGCCATAAAATGCTGGGGTTGACTGTTACATCCGTAAAGGAGATGCAATACATTATTTTTTTATTTACCTGGAACAATTACAGAAATTCAAGTATTTAGACACACAGATAACATCAGATGGAAGATGTATCACAGAGATAAAGAATAAAATGGGACTATCAAAAACCTCATTTTATAAAAAGGACATCTTATGCAATAAATACCTGTCATTGGAGATTATAAAAAGAATGATTGCCTGTTACATAAACCTGTTCTAATATGGCTGTGAATCCTGGACATTAGCAAAAGGTAAAGATAGTCCCATAGTCGATACTGCTGTTGGGGCGTCAAGTGTTAGCCCTTCACATATTCACATAGGCCATGATATATGAGGTTGGGTGGCCAGTTCCCTGCCTCATCACTTTTCCTTCCCTGACAATTCCCAGAACAGTTTCTTCTTCTGCTGCATTCATCCGGAGTGTTTTTTCCAGACGTAATTGCGTTGTGTCCGGTTATGCGCCCGGAGGCCGACACATCTGACTTCAGCGGGCATTTGTTGACCGGGTTTGCCTTGCTGGGTGTTTTAAAGGACTTTCAACTCTCACTGTTGTGGTGCTGTCCACATCCCAGCTGGTCAAGTTAGAACAGTCAAAGACATCACGGTCAGCCCTCAAGGGAAGGCAGGGGCAGACCATCCGCCATCCAAGGAAGCTTCCATAATTGCAAAGCCGACACATAGTGCTCTGGTACTGGGCTCACCCAAGGGGTCATAACGTCCTGCACATGACTGCTTCACTTCCTCACTTCTATATATTGGGCATTTCATTCGCCACAGGCCGCTTCCCAAGCAAACCAGGAGAGGTCAGGATGCAAACGATATTCACTTGGCGATCTTTGCACTCTCACTCGAACGTTTTTGCGTTGTGCCAGGTTTATTTGCGCCCTTAGGCTGACACATCTGACTACCTCAGGTGTTTGTTGACCGGGTTAACCTCCCCGGGGGTTTCGAGGGACCAGAACAGTTTGAAAATTGTCTTGTATTCATTTTAATGATGCTGTAGTGACCTGAGAGCTGTACTGGTTGCTAAAAATAACCCTGCTTCTGCTGAGGTTTGGCAGACAAGTGCATCAACTTCTGTGCTATATGAACAATTAGTAAAGAAGAACCCGGGAAGGCTCACCCGGTCAACAAACTCCCGCAGAAGTTAAATGTATTGGCTGAAAGGTGCAAATATCGCAGCTGTGCTGTAAACTGACACAACACAGTTAGTCCAAAATAATTTTAAATATTGGATACATGACGAAGAAAAATAAGCAGAAAACCCTTGAAGCTTCAGAGATATAGTGTGAAAGAAGAATGCTGAAAATTTCTTGGACAGACAAAATTAGTAATTACGAGGAAGCCTCAAATTAAAACCTTAACCCGGGAAGGTTAACCCGGTCAACAAATGCCCGCAGAAGTCGGATGTGTCGGCCTAACGGCGCAAGAACGCAGCTCTGCTGTAAACAGGCACAACGCAATCACATCCGAAAAAAAACTCCGGATGATCGCAGAAGAAGAAGAAGAAGAAAACCTTAAAAGTTTGATAGAAATTACAATACCATGCCATTGTCTTGTAACCTGTCAGTATTGTTATTAAGGATGTCAAGAGTGTTCGGCATGTAACATTACAGTATAGATGAACACAGTGACGTCATAAAGACAGTTTAAAGATGGCTGCCCCACTTTTGACATGCTCCACAGAGGATCAGCACTCCATTTTTTGATCAGTGAAGGGGTGAAACCTATAGAAATTCAACAAATTAAGGTTCAGTATGGGGATGAATATTGAAGATATGGAAGGAATCAACATTGGGGGACGATACATCAATAACATTAGATAATGTAGATGATACAGTCTTGATTGCAGACAATGAACAGGACCTGCAAAATTTAGTAGATGCGGTTGTTGCACACAGTGAACAACTGGGGTTAGAACTGAATATTAAGAAGACACAGATTATGGTCGTCACTGGGAAGAAGGAAATTCCACAATGTGATATACGAGTAAATGGGCATATTCTTAAGCAAGTGAATCGATACAGTTATCTTGGCACAGTCATAGCATCTGATGGGAGATGCCTTGAAGAGATTAGAACAAGAATTGCCATTGCGAAGGTAGCCTTTTGCAAGATGAAAAACATACTGACCAATAAAAAGATATCAATTGAAACGAGAAAAAGAGTTTCGAAGTGCTACATAGAACTTATATTTTTGTATGGATGTGAAGCGTGGACAATAAACAGTCAAGCTGAAAAACAGCTGATGGCTGTGGAAATGTGGTTTCTGAGGAGAATACAAAGAATACCATGGACAGACAGAAAAACCAATGAACAAGTCCTTCAAGAAACAAATGAAGATCGTAAACTGATTAGAGTCATTAGACGTAGACAGTCAAAATTCTTTGGGCATGTTATGAGAAGAAATTACTTGGAAAACTTGGTGATTTCTGGCAGGATCGAAGGGGGAGACCGAGAAGTAAATACCTGGATGGCTTGGCCACGTGGCATGGTCGAGACAGGAACACGGAGCTGATCGATGACTCTGGTGATCGAGTGACATGGCAGAACATGACTGCCCACACTTATCGGCATGGCACATGATGGATGGATGGTAATACATGCCTGTCAGTCCAGCAAGTGTATGAGTGGAGCAGGAAGTTTCAAAATGGCGTGACTTCTCTGACAAACTGTTCACGACCAGGTCAGGCTCACTGAGTAGTGACCCCAGAGTCGATTGCAGCTTAAGACACAATGACAATTTATCATAAACATCAGAAAAAGACAGTCGTAAGTTTTTGCCACATTATGGGAGGAAAAATACTGGAACTTGTAGCAGCTGAAAAGATTTATGGAAAGAGAGATAGTGGATAACGATGAAAGAAGTTTCTTGGAAGGGTTTTGTCATGGCATGGAAAGATGTCACAACACAAATTGATACTGCTGTTGGAGATAGCAAGATGCAGATATGCGTGATTACTCATGCCATGTGGCATGGCACTTGATGATGATTCTATGAAAGGAAGGTTTGGTAAGGAAAAGCTTGTACAATTTCGTTACTACTTCCTTAACTAAATACGTTCGATCGCCAATGACTTGGTGAAGATAGTAAATGAGAAATTTCTTACATTAATGTAAAAATCAATATCCACTCTAATAAGGTTAAGCTGCAATATAAATAGCCCACTGCTTAGCAGCATGTGGATCTACAAAGTTTTGAATGATTATTATATCCCCATTGTCAGGCAGAAAAAACAACACACGCACGTTATGGGGAAATAGGAGAACCTCAGTTAGGGGGACACAATATAGGTTTCATTAGTATTAGAGTAAACAAGGTCCTCAATAAGCCAATTTGGAGGTCAGCATGGCTGAATGGATAAGAGCGTTTATTCATAAATATCCGGTATATAGGTCAGCATGGCAGAATGGATAAGAACAAGTGTTCTTAAACATCCGGTATGATGATGACGTAGACAGTTCAAACCCTACACCAGTAAGTTGGACTAAAATGTTGACTTCTTGTCCTTGTCTTGGGGATGTAAATTACAAGTATCTCAGAAGTCAGAGTGGGTTTGCCTAATAGCAAGGGACACTGGTAATAGGGAAAGCTAATACACACGCAACATTCAGTCCAGTGCTGCTAGAAGTAGTGAGTATGGCTACTCTCAAGGTCACAGCGAGCAAGCACCAAAAAACAAAAGAATCCATTTTTATGTAAGCTTATTCTTATAGTACAATAGTTTCAATTCATTCTCTATTTTGCCTTTTATCCCCCATAGGGACATAAACCCTCAACAAACTCACTCCGAGCCTCCCTATTCTTAGCTATCCCAAGCAGCCTCACCCATGCCCTCCTCATAGTATTCATTTCTCTCTACTTCTCTTTTCACTTGTTTTTGGATTGTAATCCCAAAATCCTAATCTCATAGTATTTCATCTCCACTACCACATGTGCTGTCTTTCCATTTCATACATACCAGATGCCAGTTCTGGAAATGTCCCTAGGTGAAAGGAGTACAATCTGCGATCTGGACTCCATGTGGCTTTCTCTGCAAGTGCCATAACCTCTTCTAGAAGAGCCACCTTTCCTCTTGGTTGACTGGGTTATTCTTTTTTCTTTATCTTTATACTAGTTCATGGTTGGTTGGATTTTGTAGCATTCCACTTTTCAATGGAATGGGAAAGCCAACCCCACACCAACCCTCCTTCGTCACCTCTTATGACACTTTTGGCAGGTTACATTAAGTTGCTGTTCTTTGCTTCCTTTAAGGGTCCTTGTAACACATGCGCAGAAACTACCTAAGTCGCCTCTTAAAACATGGATAATGGGTTACAGTGTTAATTAATATTCTTTGCTTACCCTTAGGGTACTGTTAATGCATATTTTAATTCATTACCTGCTAATAGCCAGCTCTGAGGAGCAGCTGGCCGATTGGTTAGAACACTGGATTCTCCTTTGGGTGACCCGGGTTTGAATCCTCGGCAAGGTGTGGGATTTTTTTCTGTCGGGGGCTAAAAGAAAATCCTAACCTATACAGTTCGCGGCGACTGCACTAGCCAGGTGGCCTTAATTCCTCAGGCTCAAAGAACCCCCCTGCCATACACCACAAGGTACTAAATTGGCAGTAAATGGCAGTTTTTTTGTGGCAGTGGCAGCCAGCTCTGTAGTGAAGGGGTTACAAAAGCAATTTGTAATACAGCAGGCCATGTTTGAAACACAGCTGAGGGCGATTTGGAAGCAAACCACCTTGTATTGATTTCTATACAGTGATATGAGTGCTGGTCATTGGAAAGCAGTGTGAAACTACGGAATGTAAATTTGCCCAGGAATCGTCACAGCCAAAAAATTCTGGAGTTGAGTGCTACGTCCTGTACAGAATATGCAACTAACTAACCTGTCAATAAATTTCAATATTTTTTCAGCAAACTGGTAGGTAATTAATAGAAGACAAGTTATTACGGTAATGTTCCAACAATTGTGAGCTTATATGGTTGTAAATCTTGTGTGCTAGAATGAGTCAGACTAGCTAAGCATGCGTTATAGTGGGAGTGGTTTCTGTGGTAAGTTGACCAGCCAGCAGCAGCGTTTTTTCCTCAATTTGTCAGTTGTCTAACTTGACACAATTCACAATTAATTATTTCCGCTCAGAATGAGGTGCAGTTGGATTTCATTTGTATCCAACTGTTTTATTCAGAATTTTTTTCTGTATTGGATAAATTTAATCAAACACTCAAACATTTCTGCAAAACAATGACCTCAATTAGTTGATACCGTATAGGTTTCATCAGTATTTTTTGTTTTTCATAATATTTTTGAAAAATTTGAGGAACTAGTAAATTGTATCAAAGTTAAGTAACTGACTAATTTTAGAAAGAAAAAAAAATTGAATTAAAACAATTAGTCTGTGTTATAAAATGCAACATATTTTTCATAATAAAAAATTAAACTCTCATGAAACTTTAGAGATTTCCAGGATGCGTATTGATGATTGTATTGTTTCACCATTACAGGGTGTTTGTGAAACTAGCCCCATAGTTGCTACTCATACACCAGTCAACAATGAGCACCCAACCAACTTATCTTTACGGAAGAGGACGTGGCCGTGGTACAGCAAAGCAACCAATACCTGCAGGGTCTGCGTCCACCCAAGGACAAGCACGGGCAGTCTTTGGCAATGGCTCCTCTCAACAAAGGCCAGGACATCTGGCCACATCTGAGGCTTGGTCCGGATCTGGTCAAAGTCCAAAGAGCCCAAGTTTCGAGAACCAACGCCTTGAGTCTTGTAAGAAAGATGAAAGCAAACAATGTAAATGAAGTATTATTGGTTTGTATTGCATGGTGCTTTTTCTAGACGCCAGAATGCGTAAGGTTGAAATCTTGCTTGGTATTCTTTAACTTTTGCAGTCGTGGTGATGGGGTGTACAGACACATATCCGTTGTTATTATTATTGCTTATGTTAAACGCATTTGTTTAGCTATCACTGTGACAAAGGAGTTACGAACGCAATTCATAATTCCACATCCCATGTTTAAAACACAGCTGTCATTGAGAAAGGAATGGTAAACTACTGAAAGTAAAACTTGCCAAGAAATCACAAACACACAACAAATTCTGGGTTTAACTGTGACGTTCTGTAAAGGATATGCAACAAACTGGTTTTAACGGCTTTTTATGCCTTTTCTTTCTGTCACTCTTTTGTATAGTTCAAAGGCTTCATCCATCCATCCATCATGTGCCATGCCGGTAAGCGTGGGCGGTCATGTTTTGTCATCTCACTCGATCACCAGAGTCGTGGATCAGCTCCGTGTTTCTGTCTCGACCATGCCACGAGGCCAAGCCATCCAGGTATTTGCTTCTAGGTCTTCCTCTTGGTCTGTTCCCTTCGATCTTACCAGTTGTCACCAAGTTCTCCAATTCATTTCTTCTCATAACATGCCCAAAAAATTTTGACTGTCTACGTCTAATGTCTCTAATCAGTTTACGATCTTTGTTTGTTTCTTGAAGGACCTGTTCATTGGTCTTTCTGGCTGTCCATGGTATTCTTTGCATTTTCCTCAGAAACCACATTTCTACAGCCATCAGATGTTTTTCAGCTTGACTGCTCATTGTCCAAGCTTCACATCCATATAAAAGTACAGGTTCTATGTAGCACCTCAACACTCTTTTTCTCGTTTCAATTGACATCTTTTTATTGGTCAGTATGTTTTTCATCTTGCTAAAGGCTACCTTAGACATGGCGATTCTTGTTCTAATCTCTTCAAGGCATCTCCCATCAGATGTTATTACTGTTCCGAGATAATTGTACCTATTCACTTGTTGAAGAATATTCCCATTTACTTGTATAGTACATTGTGGTATTTCGTTCTTCCTAGTGACGACTATAATCTGTGTCTTTTTACAATTTAATTCTAACCCTCGTTGTTCACTGTGTGTAACAACTGCATCTACTAAATGTTGCATCAAGTTAATGATTCTTAGCATCTGCAACTTCTTTTCAGTTCTTTCTTATTTTCTTAACTATCTTGTTGCTTTGCTTGTGTTTTCTTCACTCTGAAATTATTCTTTCATTTCCACTTTTATCTAATTGTGCTAACATTCTTCTGTATTTTTGTTTTCAAATGTTACATATGTGTGCAAACAACAGCTCTTTGTCTGTCTGTCTGTCTGTCTGTCTGTCTGTCTGTCTTTCTGTCTGTCTGTCTCTCTCTCTCTCTCTCTCTCTCTCTCTCTCTCTCTCTCTCTCTCTCTCTCTCTCTCTCTCTCTCTCTCTCTCTCTCTCTCTGCCTCTCTCCCCCCTCTCTTTCTTTCTTTCTTTCTTTCTTTCTTTATTTCTTTCTTTCTTTCTTTCTTTCTAGATGGTTAATTCCTTGAAGTTTAGTGTTGATTCAGTGAGCCAGTATATATTTCTTCCATATTTTCTCCCTAAAGGTAAACTTTTACTGCATCGTCATAAACATGTACCATGTAGATAAGCGTAGGTGATCATATTTGCCATCTCACACAATCACCAGAGTCTCGGATTAAGTTTATTTCTCCTTGTAACATGCCTAAAGAATCTTGACAGTATACATCTAATTTCTCTAATCAATGTACTTTTTGATCTGTTTCTTGAAGGGCTGCCTCAATCATGTTTCTGTCCATCCATGGTATTTACATTTTTCTCAGAAACCACAATGTCACTGTCATTAGATGTATCTTGGCTTGTCTGCGTATTGTCCATGTTCCATATGCATGCTGCAGTATGGACACCGATGAATGTTTCCGGAGCCAGTTTCTTCTTTTGCCTTGTATCCCCTAGTGAAGCATATGCTCTCAATCTACTCAGACCAAGCTGTCCTATCTATGGCCATGTTCTGCATCTGCCTCCATGCCATCCCTATTTTATTCATCCCTGTCTCTAATTATTCTTCTTCTTCGTTCATCCGGAGTTTTTTTTTCGGATGTGATTGTGTTGTGCCTGTTTACAGCAGAGCTGCGTTCTTGCGCCGTTAGGCCGACACATCCGACTTCTGCGGGCATTTGTTGACCGGGTTAACCTTCCCGGGGGTCTCTAATTCTATTCTCTGTGTGTTTTAGGTCTCCCTCTATTCCATTTGTCTTGTGGGTTCCAGAGGAAGGACTTTCTAGTTATGGTATTAACAGGTGTTCTCAGTGCGTGTTCTGTCCAACCCCAGTGTCTTTTCCTCACCTCCTGATTCACTGGTATTTGTTTAGTTCTCTCCATGAGTTACACATTGATCATTCTGTCATACCATTTTAGTCGTTCTGTTCTATGCAGGCACTACTTAATAAATATTTATAATTGATTAGTGATTGTTTTGTTCATTCTCCATGTTTCTGATCTATACATGTTCAGATTGCAATGTTGATCATCTGAACTGAACAGTATTGGTTCTATATAGCACTTTTCAATTCTATTTTCTCACTGCAGCTGACAGCATTTTTATTTGTATGTTTTCCATTGTGCAGAGGGCTATTTTTGCCATGGAGATTCATTTTCTAATCTCCACCAGGCATCTTTCATTAGATGTTATGGCTGTTCCAAGATAGTTATACATGTTCACCAGCTGTTTAAGAATTTTCCAATTTACCTGGGTGTTGAATTGTGGTAATTCTTTCTAGGAGGTATCATCATTTCTCTTCTGTTTTCTCACAGCTTGATCCTAGTCGCTTACTGTGTACATCATCATCATCCACTAGATGCTGGAGATCCAGTTCCCTTGTCTGCGATCAGTACTGTATATAACTGCTTTTTCAACCTTTCTACCCTGGAGAACCCTTTTATTTAATATTTATGTCCTAAGAAACCATGGGGAGGGGGAAAGGAAAGCGATAGATCAAGGATGTTTATGAAGCAAACTTGCAGGGATCCATAAATGCAAACATATTGGAAGTAGAGTGGCAGAAAACAGACAACTTAGCAATTGAATTATCAGAAACTATCATGACCTGCCCGAAGGTTGAAATACTTGGTGATGCTGATGGAAAAGCCCCGCACAAAAAAATATATGTACATTTCATGGGATCAGTAATTTGAAAATAATTAATTGAGAAGTAAATATCTGTGGTTTAGGGGCAATGAATGTGGTTTTACAATCCTGCATACCAGGTTAAAAATATGCCACTTACAATTTGGAAGCAGATCGCCATGCATTGATGTTCACAATGTGTGAGAGTGAGTTGTTCAGATGGCAGTTGCAAACTACTGAATGTAAAATTGCCTAGAATATCACAAACAGTCTAAGAATACTGGGGTTGATTGTAACATCTTGTAAAGGATATGTAACTAACTGTTTGTATTGTTAAATGTCGGAGCCTTTCTTAGCAGAGAACTTATTGAGCTGCTTTTTTGTTCTGTTGTTTTGTCTTCAAGGAACCGCTAGCATCTTCTCAAACTAGGGTTCCATGCACATTCAGAAAGTCTAGTCAGTACTCTTAAGTTATTATTTTTACAGTCACTTTTATTTCATGCATATTGAATATACTGCGTTACTCTCCTTTTACTATATTGAATACACTCTTACTGTTATACTTTTGTTTTGTATTTATCCTTTTCATTGTTTCGTTTACTTCACATACATTGATTACACTCTAACACTTATTTATTATTTTTGTAATGATTCTTTTCACTGTCCCTTTTGTTTCATGTATATTTAATATTCAAAACAGTATTTTCCCGTAGTGAATTTGAATGACGAAGACACAAACAATTGATTGCATGATTTATTGCCTGGCATATTTTGCTGCATCTCGTCAGTTACATACTGCAGAAATCACACAACATAAACTAAAGTGATTAAATAAATCCTTCAAGCTGAAATACACATATTCATATAGTAATTTCAGTTGTCTACCATAGTAATATTAAACTGACTATCATGTCTTTCTATTTGCACAAGACTGGCTTCTGCCGTTTAATGGCAATAGCTTCAACGACCTTTAACAAGCGACCATTTTGTGTGTTTGAATATTGCCCATATGTTCTCAGAGCCCGCATGAGAAGCAAAGAATAGTAACACTGTCAAGCATGTCATAAGAGGCGACGAAGGAAGGCTTGTTCTTGAGGCAGGCTATCCCATTATGTAGGAAAGTAAAGTGAGAATATCCAGCCAACCATGAATAAGTCACATACAGAAAAAAGAATTACTCGGCCAACCAAGAGGAAAGGAAGTTCTTCTAGAAGAGATGTGATGTGTTGCGGAGAAAGCTTCAAGATGGTAGGGATGCTATATGGAGAAAGGAATTACAGACTGAGGTGAATAATATTGGGAGGACAAGGAGGGTGCTGCAGGAGAAACATAGGATGGCTTGGCCATGTTTGGTTGAGGACCTTTGCCCCAATGGGGGTTAACGGGAAGTAAAAGAAAGAATATTCAATATGCTGTGTAATGATCATTTTCACAGCACCTTTTATTGCATGTATATTGACAATACTCTTACTCATCGTTTTTGTAATGATCCTTTTATGTATATTGAAAATACTCTTACACTTATCCATTATTTTTGTAATGATCCTTTTATGTATACTGAAAATACTCTTACACTTATCCATTATTTTTGTAATTATCCTTTTATGTATATTGAAAATACTCTTACACTTATCCATTATTTTTGTAATGATCCTTTTATGTATATTGAAAATACTCTTACACTTATCCATTATTTTTGTAATGATCCTTTTATGTATACTGAAAATACTCTTACACTTATCCATTATTTTTGCATTATGTTTTTGATCCTTTTCACTGTCCCTCTTTGCTTCATGTTTATTGAACACATTTTTACACCTATCCATTATTTTTGTAATGATCACTTTCACTGTCACATTTATTTCACGTGCACTGAATACACTCTTGCAGTTAGTCATTTTTAATTTTCTTTCACATAGTGAGATATTTTGTGGCATATTCTTTTCATTAGATAACTAGCTAGATTCTGTACTCAAGATGGAAAGCATGTGATGCGTTGTTAGAATTACGCTTATGATAAACTCAAAATACTATTATTTATAGTGTTTGAATAGGCAGTGGTGGTAGTGCAGTGGCTTGCACATTTGTCTGGTAGTGTAGTGGTAGTGTGCTCAGATGCCCATCGAAACATATTTTTAAACAATTGACCTGGGCTGCCATGACAGTCCAGCCATAAATGGGTACCAGAAACAATGTCTCCAGGGTAATAGATGTGTGTGCTATCACTCCACCACATAGACTCCTCAATTCTTGATGAAAGAATTTATGAGCTGATGGTGGGCAGTGAAATTCATGGACAGAGAGATAGATGAAGACAGCGAGAGAAAATTATTGACAGTCTTATGTTATGGCATAGAAGGGAGTCAACACATGAATTGATACATGCCATTGGAAATCGCAAGATGTGGAGAAGCATGATCATCCATGTTGGTCAGCAAGGCACTTGATGATGATGATGATGGGGGGGGGGGGGGGGGGGAGTAAGTTGTGACCAGAATTTTGTTGCATTGCAATCACAACTTGACTGGTTGGTAGAGAATTATCCACTATGGAACAGTCGAAGGGAAGATCCTTCTTCTTCTTCTGCTTTCATCTGGAGTGATTTTTCAGATGTAATTGCGTTGTGCCAAGTTTATTTGCGCTCTTGTGCCGACACATCTGACTTCTGCAGGTGTTTGTTGACCAGGTTAACCCTTTACAGGGCAGACGCTTGTCCGTTTTGTAGCCCTGAACGGGCAAGATCTTTTCAGGCTCTGTAAAATTTCGGGTCGCGTTAGTAAAAACATCACAAATAAGGTGTTAGTCAACCGATTTTAGTTAAATAAACAACACAATGAAGGGAAAAGCATGCAGAATATGTTACTCACGTGATTGTTGCCGGTAATCCATATATGAACACAAATATTTACGAAATACCGCATGTTGTTTGTGATTTTCCGTCACCTATACAGCAATTTACAAAAACATTTTCAGAATCATAATCACTTTCTTTAAAGTCCGACTCACGACTGCTAATGCAAAGTAACGCTTTGCACTGATATCTAGCTCTGATTAATAATCAACTTCGTGCCCTTTAATGTCATTTAAATTGAACAGAGCGAAATCTCGGCTATCACTTGAAGAATCGCCGAAATCTATTTTGAAAAACAGCGTAAAAATCACGAAAACTATCAAAAAAAGTCCGTTCAAATTCATTGTAGCGCGTTTACAAATGGCGGCCACGTTGTTAAGCTGTCGGCGAAAGTGAAAGTAGCCGTCGGAAGTGTCGGAAAGCCGAGAGATCGCGTTTTTACAATGCATAATAGTATCGGCTGGAATCGGACGCTACGCTCGTTTTATGCGATCGGCCCGTAATGGCCGCTATGCCCTGTAAAGGGTTAACCTTCCTAGGTGAAGGGAAGATCCTACCTTTTCCCTATCTTCAGCAATACAAAATTTGTGGCAGTGCTGTTGTTGCTGTCCATTCTTTAATATTATCAATTTAGGGTGTATTTGGTCTTCTTTCGCCACTTGTCTTCAAATATTTCCTGATGGTTAACTAGCTGCAAGAAATGTAGGTGAGGCACACATTCAAATGCCTGGAAAATCACACTTAGTCAGTAAATGCTGGGGTTGATTGTGATGTCCTGTAAAGGACACACAATTAACTTCCAGTAGAGTCAAATCAAAGTTTTTTCAAAGTACTTTCACAACAGTTGTTGTACATCCACAGCTGTTTTTCTGTGTGTTATATTCACAGCTGTTGTATTTCATTCTTAGCTGCTGTTGTATCACATTCACAGCAGTTGTATCACATTCACAGCTGTTTCTGTATCACATCTACAGCTCTCAGGTCTGTGGAGGACCTCTTTGCCAAAGCCCGCAGTGAGCACATGAAATCCGCTCACCATCATCTCAAGAACACTGCGAATGACCTGGATGACTCTGAGGATGAAGAGGAGGATATTGGAAGCATTGTGCTAAACGGCGTATTCCAGTCTTATGCAAAAACATTTGGTGAGCAGATAATTGATATAATAGTCATGAATTATTTCCCATACTGGCAACTCCTATAACTGTTTTCTCCAGATGATAATTGATATAATAGTCATGAATTATTTCCCATACTGGCAACTCCTATAACTGTTTTCTCCAGATGATAATTGATATAATAGTCATGAATTATTTCCCATACTGGCAACTCCTATAACTGTTTTCTCCAGATGATAATTGATATAATAGTCATGAATTATTTCCCATACTGGCAACTCCTATAACTGTTTTCTCCAGATGATAATTGATATAATAGTCATGAATTATTTCCCATACTGGCAACTCCTATAACTGTTTTCTCCAGATGATAATTGATATAATAGTCATGAATTATTTCCCATACTGGCAACTCCTATAACTGTTTTCTCCAGATGATAATTGATATAATAGTCATGAATTATTTCCCATACTGGCAACTCCTATAACTGTTTTCTCCAGATGATAATTGATATAATAGCCATGAATTATTTCCCATACTGGCAACTCCTATAACTGTTTTCTCCAGATGATAATTGATATAATAGCCATGAATTATTTCCCATACTGGCAACTCCTATAACTGTTTTCTCCAGATGATAATTGATATAATAGTCATGAATTATTTCCCATACTGGCAACTCCTATAACTGTTTTCTCCAGATGATGTTTTTTTGCTCTTAGTCCATGCATGTGCTGCTACTTCTAGTGCACTAGACTAATTTGTGTGTGTCTGGATTAGCTTTTCCTGTTACCAGTGTCCCTGGCCATCAGGCAAACCCACTCTGACTTCTGTGGTACTTGTAATGTACGTCCACAAGTCACAGAAATGAAGAAATCAGGACTAAAGTGGGGGTTATAGCTGCACTAGATTTTGTTAGAAGGCAGCAAGTCAAATGGTTTGGCCATGCAAGTAGGTTACCAACTAACAGTATACCACAACAAGCAATGATGTACAGACCAGAGGGAAGCAGAGGAAGAGGCCAACCTTGTAAACGATGGATGCAGGAAATAACAGAGTCCATGGGAATCTTGATACACGAAGCCCATAAACGGGCAATCTCCTGCTGTTTATACTTCACCTCGACACCGCAAGGTACAAGAGGAACATGATGAGATGAGATGAGTCCACTAGTCAAGGAAATCTATGTATGTTTGTTATTCCAGTCTTGGGTTATTTTTCAAATATTGAATTGCGTTCATTAATGGATATTTCAAGTCTTTCCATCTGTAAATCTTTCCTTTCTTAAATTCTCTTTTTTCATGTTAATTTTTTGGTGAAAACTTAGTTGCCTGTATTCACTTTTCTTCTAAATTCTGTAAAATAGCATCTTGTTTTCCCCTTTCACATTACGCTTCTTACTTTCATTTTCTGCCCAGCCTTTATTTTATTATGTCCCTGCATGACAGTCCCTACACTCTTAAATTCAAGCATTTGAATTAATGTTATTTTGATATCTTATAGCAAGAGGATTGACTGAGTTTTTACCTCACCTGGCTTAGTCTCTCTCAGCAGAATGGCAAGTCGCTTGCCGAGAGTATTGCACAAAGTTCAAAGACCCCCAAGAGTCTCTCCGGTAAAATTTCACTAGTGGTCTGAACGATGCAGTCCGGGTAATGAATCCACGACCTTCAGAGTGTGAGGCAGGTGGCATAACAACTTCACCATAGAGAACACCCGTTATTCTGATGTATTTGTCTGCAAGAAAACCCATATTTATACCGCTGTGATTCTCTGTATATTCTGAATAATTTCTATTGCCTCTTGGTTATAATCCTAGCTAAAGAACATCAATATGGTCATAATTTTTGGAGATAAACTTACAGATCATTGAGAAGAGAATGTTCACATTTGTGGCACTTTTCACATCGGACAACATATGGTAGATGGATTTCTGTTGTTCTGGCACTTTTGTCTGAGATTAATGTTGTACGTGTCCCTGGTAATTGAGAAGATTATGATGACTGAATGAGCCGTAGAAGAGGCAGAGGCAGACTGAGCGGAAGACTCAAAAGTTAGTACTCAAACCTTCCAGAGGTGTTCCAACCGACGAACCAACCAACCAACCAGGTATTTTAAACCCATCTCTTGATGTTCTTTTCTCTGTGTAAACTCTTCTGTTCTCCCAATTGTATTTTTGAACACTGAATATTGTGAGGTGAGAGACAAATGACCCCCAAAGAAGAGTCAACAAACGAATTCTAACTGTTCTGCTTAAATTTGTTGCAGAAGTAGGGAATGGAAATGATGTGCACTCAGCACAGGAGAAGCTTCTTCATTCATTCCGTTCAGGGACTTCAGCTTGTCTGGTCTGCATTGAAACAATCAAGAAAGAAGAAGCTGTGAGTAAAGTATAGTTTTTTGCTGACTAAATAATCCGGAATGTTTTATATGAACATTAAAAGCAAACAACACAAACACAAACGTTACAATCATGACCAAAGGGAAAAAGCTATCAAAGTGTAAAGTCACAGAAAATGGGATAACATTGACACCAGTTGAGAGATTCTTTTGTCTATGACCAGTGTAGAAACATATGGATGAAAGTCTTGGCCCACTTTGCACTCACTAAAGCAAATTATCAGGGCTTTTGAACTTGAATGTTACAGGAGGAGGTCAGCATGGATGAATGGATAAGAACACACATCTTAAACATCTGGTGTGCTGATGCCGAGGTAAGGGATTCAACCCCTGCATTGGTCAACATTGTTGAGTTCTCATCCTTGACTTGGGTATGTAAATTACTAGTACCTCAGAAGTTGGAGTGGGGTTGCCTGACAGTGAGGGACACTGGTAATAGGGAAAGCTAATCCACACGCAGAAATAAGTCCAGTGCCTCAAGAAGTAGTGCATATGGACTATGCTTGAGTTCAAATTGAACAAGCGTTAAAAAAAATGTTACAGAAAAATTCTTAGAACACCTTGAGATGGAAAGGCATGAGGCTGGCTGGTATGATGATTGACACAGAATATTAAAGACACCTTGGAGATGGAAATGCATGAGGCAGGGGAACCGGCCAAATATTAAGAACCTGTTCAGCTTATCGTGATGAGAGCAATGTTCTGCAAAGCACCTGCTACGTGATATTGAGGTCAGGGATAGCAACAAATGGGAAATGTAACGCAGACACAACGTGTAGAATCATTCAAGCAAAGGTAGTATTCCATCAGATGATTAACATTCTGTGTAACATGTTTCTGTCCATGTCAGTTGGAAGACATTTTAGGATGTCATGTGCTTCCCATAGTACTGTATGCATGTGAATCGTGGTCACTGAATAACAAGATTAGACAGAAATTAGGGTCCGCAGAGCTGTGATTGTTTCTTAGAATGCTAAGAATGTCATGGACAACATACAGGGTGTATTTTTAATGACTGCTGTGTTTGAAAATATTGCCGGTCCAATTTTTGTATTTACCTATTATGTTGCATGAACTTTACAGAGGGTGAATACAAAACTTGGACCAGCAATATTTTCAAACACTGCACAGTCATTAAATATACACCCTATAGAATCCTACACCCCGGGAAGGTTAACCCGGTCAACAAATGCCCGCAGAAGTCGGATGTGTCGGTCTAACGGCGCAAGAACGCAGCTCTGCTGTAAACAGGCACAACGCAGTCACATCCGGAAAAAAATCCGGATGAACGCAGAAGAAGAAGAAGAAGAATCCTACAAATGGATGAAAATCCCATGGATGGATAAGAATCCCATGGACAACATAGAATCCCATGGATGGCTAAGATTCCGATGGACAACACAGAATCCCACGGATGGATAAGAATCCCACGGATGGATAAGAATTCCATGGACAACATAGAATCCCACTGATGGCTAAGAATCCCATGGACAACCTAGAATCCCACTGATGGCTAAGAATTCCATAAACCATTAATAATCCTACTAAAAGAGTAAAGAACTGCTTTACTTGCCTTCAGGCATAGTGAGTATATGGTGCTAGCCTGGTTTAGCCAGCCTGTCACAGCTGTCGCCCGGGGGATGGCCACTGTCGCATGCTGACAGCTACTGGGAGCCACAGGCATGAGCTGGATGTCAGGCTTGGACCAGTGGGGGATGGGTACTGAAAGGAGCCATGTCTGAATAGACCAATCGGCACACAATGGATGATGTGGTCGGTAGTAAGCTGTCTGCCTTTATTTCCCAGGACATTTTCTAGTACCCATTTAGGGCTGACCTGGGAGCCCAGGTCAATTTTAAAAATCTGTCTTGATGTGGATTAGAGGTCGTGCACTTGTGGCACTTTTCATCCGTGACTAGTTTTCACTCGTGACTAGTTTTCACCCGTGACTAGTTTTCACCCGTGACTAGTTTTCACCTGTGACTAGTTACCGAGGTTACAAGGCAAGAGGATTGACTTCATTGCACTGGGTTCTCTCCCATAAGGCTCAGTCTTTTCACACAGTGGCCTGCCATTAGTGTTGCACAGAGCATGAGCTCCGTAGTTCCAGTAGTAATCCCCAGGAGTTTCTGAAACAGTGTCACTTGTGATTCGAATGATGGAGTCCAAAAATGAACCCACAGCCTTGGTAGCTTGAGGCAGGCAGCTTGACCACTTCACCATGGAGACCCCTTATACCTGAACTAGTTTCCATAATAAAGCTTCAGAGCTACATTGGTTGAAAAAAAAATGGGATCTTACATTAATATCTGTCATCTACTGTGTATAGTACCTTGTGGTGTAGGACAGGAGGTGGGGGGGGGGGGGGGAGAGGGTCTTGAGCCTTGAGGAATTAAGGCTGCCTGGCTAGTGCAGTCGCCACGAACTGTGCAGGTTAGGGTTTTCTTTTTTCTCCCGACAGAAAAAAAAATCCACACCTTACTGAGGATTCGAACCCGGGTCTCCTGAAGGAGAACCCAGCATTCTAGTCACCCGGCCAGCCACCCCTCACCTTACCTTTACTAAGAAAGCAAAACCAGGGCCATTGTTTTGCTAGATTAGGTAAGCTACGTCTTCGGAACTGGAGGGTAAAAGTTAAAATAATACTTAACACACTGTGATATTTCAGTGGGTAAATTAACTTTATTGCTCTGCTCTCTTAATCTCTTGGCAGACAGCAGCAATCAGTTCAGGAACAATTTTATAATAATAGATCATATTTTTTACCACATTATGAGAAGACAAAAACTGGAACATTTGACAGCCGGAAAGATTTGTGGAAAGAGATAGAGGAAGACAGCGTGAGAAACTTCTTGGAAATTTTATGTCATGGCACGGAAAGGAGTCAAAACAAGAATTAATCCATGCATTTGGAGATCGCTATTTGTGGAGGGGCGAGATTGCCCATGCCATCTGGCAAGGCACTGAATGATGAGATCAAGTAAACATTTAGATAAAAGTATATATTGGTTGTTTAGGCAGCTGCAGTGGCACAATAGTTAGAATGCTTGCCGGTCAGCCTGGTAGTCGCGTGTTCAAATCTCTTTCGAGGCAGATTTTAAAAATTGAACTGGGGTTCCATGTCGACCCAATATGAAAAGGGTACCAGGTAATGTCCAGGGAAGGTAATGTGGCTGACTTAATGTTGACCTTATCACCCATTCAGTGACAGTAGCTTTATAGAAATACGGGACTAGCACCATAAACCAAATGTTCATCATGTGGAAAAATTACCTTTACCGTTACTTTTATATGTTGATTTTTTGGGTATTATTTTTATACTTTTATAGATTTGGAGCTGTTCTGGGTGCTTTTGCATGTTTCATCTTCCATGCATACAAAAATGGGTGAGAGAAGGGGTCTACCAGAAGCAGTACAGTTCGGGGGATTTTGCAACTGACAAAAGTTCAGACAGCATTCATTGGTATTGGTGAGTGTCAGACCTGGTAATAGTTGTGACAGCACAAAAGTAGGAATAAAAATGATAAGTGTGCATGAAGATATGCAGATTGCAGAAGTTCAGACAACATTCTTTGGTATTGGTGAGTGTCGGACCTGGTAATATTTGTGAAAGTACAAAGCAGGAATAACAACAATAAGTTTGCATGAAAATATGCAAATTACAGGTTACAGGTCAGAGGATTGACTTCATTGCACCAGGGTTACCCCATCTGGCTTGGGGTCTCTCCGGCAGAATGGCCAGCTGCCTACTGAGAGAATTGTACGAAGCACAAACTTTGTAGCTTCAGTGATAACCTCCGGAGGCCTTCATGAAATTGTATAAAAAGATATGCAGATCACTTGGGTGTGTGTTTGTGGGGGTAGGGGGGGGGGGGGGATTACAGGTATGACATCTGGCTTTAGCAGATCAGGTAATATTCAGTGTTTGATATGGATTTAACCGCATAAGAATATAACCCTCCACATTGACACTGGGATAGTGGATGAGACATTTGGCTTAGAACCATTTGTATCTGATTATATCACACACCCACCTGATCTCTTGAGTGGTAGGATCAGATACCTGACCTTCTCGGATAAGGTTGGAAAAAAAAAAACAGGAGGTCCAGTGTGCAAGTTGTGCATGTTAAAAATCTCACGGCAGTTGGAAATATATACAAATATAAATATTTTCTCTCTTATATGAAATATTTTTTTAATATTGACCTGGGTTCACAGTTCCACCCAGTCTAAAATTGGTCAAATGTCCTGGAAGTAAAGACGGTTGATGAAATATTGACCACATCATCCATGGAATACTGACTGATCTATACAATTATGGGGCATCATATAGCCAGTGTGCTTCAAGGCATGTAAAAGGCTACTTGACATATGAAACTTTTTTGTTTTAAAGTCGAGAAGTGAACATGATTGCTGGAGAAACCCTGAGACCAATAAAATCATAAATACATAGGTCATGATTGGCGCTTGTAGTGGGGGGAAATATTTGATTGTGGAGGCAGACATCACACGATTAAACTAGTAATATTTACTCTTTAGAGGTCAGCATAGCTGAATGGATAAGAGCGCTTGTTCTTAAACATCCCGTGTGGTCATGTTGAGATATTGTGTTCAACCCCTACACCGGTCAGTTGGACTAAAATGTTGACTTCTCATTCTTGACTTTGGGATGTAAATGACAAGTGCCTCAGAAGTCAGAGTGAGTTCGCCTGATGGCGAGGGACACTAGTAATAGGAAAAGCCTATCCACACGCAAAAATCAGTCCAGTGCACTAGAATCAGTAGCATGTTTATGGACTATTGAGTTCAAAGCAAACAACAATGTATTCTTTCATTCCCAGAGGATGATAGCAACTGCCCAATTGAGGTAATAACAACAAAATCACAAATGTATTACTTTTAATATACAATGTCTGTTCAAAGAATCTTGGACCTTTGAAAGGAAAAAACTTTGACAGGACCCACTTGGAATCTTAAATCCTATTCCCTTTCAAAGTACTCTCCTTGTGAATGTACAGGCTTCTCAACTGTCCTGTCTTTGTTGCAAGTATTTCAGGACGCCTCTTTGGAATGGAGTACAGCCTGGTTGTCACTTCTGCAAAATGTCTTTTTGTGACTCAAATTGGGTGACTTTAAGTGTCAATTTCAGCTTGGGGAATTGCCAAAAATCACACAAGGAGCCATGCCTGGAGAGTAGGGAACATAGCACAGAAGAATATGCTTGGCCAAGAAAATCAGGTTCAGATATGAGTATTGAGTGGGATAAATTGCCATTTTAGAGTTATGGGTAACGGGAAATTGAGTGAGTAATGGTAGTTTTCTTGATCAAATGTCAGGTACTTTCTTTTAACAGACCTCTAATATGCTGTGTAAGTGACACATACATTGCCAGATTTCTTTAGTATGCTGTGACTAAATATAAGAAGTACAACCACATGAAATGTTGAAGAATAGAAAGTCACAACATTATGAAGTGTTTGAGACAGAGAGATAGTTAACAGTCCTGCTTTTATCTTGCTATCTTCAGTCCAAAATGCCGGCATGAATACACCCAGAGTCAGTGTCCCACACGGTACTACTGCTTCTGTGGGAAACAACCTGATCCTCAGTCTGATCCTTGGTTAGTGCCACACTCCTGTGGGAATGTGTGTGGTCGCAGACTAAACCCAGAGTGTGGACATTCCTGTCTGCTCCTTTGTCATCCAGGTATGTGTATGTATGCTTCGGCGAATCGCGTTGGTAATGTCATGAGGGCGGTAAGATGCAGGTTCGATGTCTGGGTTTGTAGTCCGCAAAAGTGGGGGAAAAGTCAGTCAGGCCCACAAAATGTGGTGATGTCACATAACAGACTCTTAGCAGGAAACTGCTTCCCGACAAAGTGATGTTTTTTTTTAATTTTAAGAAGAAATGGATGGCTGAAAAAATCTTGAAGTTAATGAACAACAGAAAACAAAGAAATGGTTGGCGGAAAAGATCTTGAAGTTAATGAACAACAGAAAACAAAGAAATGGGTGGCTGAAGAAATCTTGAAGTTAATGAACAACAGAAAACAAAGAAATGGGTGGCTGAAGAGATCTTGAAATTAATGAACAACAGAAAACAAAGAAATGGATGGCTGAAGAAATCTTGAAGTTAATGAACAACAGAAAACAAAGAAATGGATGGCTGAAGAGATCTTGAAGTTAATGAACAACAGAAAACAAAGAAATGGTTGGCGGAAAAGATCTTGAAGTTAATGAACAACAGAAAACAAAGAAATGGATGGCTGAAGAAATCTTGAAGTTAATGAACAACAAAAAACAAAGAAATGGGTGGCTGAAGAGATCTTGAAGTTAATGAACAACAGAAAACAAAGAAATGGTTGGCGGAAAAGATCTTGAAGTTAATGAACAACAGAAAACAAAGAAATGGATGGCTGAAGAAATCTTGAAGTTAATGAACAACAAAAAACAAAGAAATGGGTGGCTGAAGAGATCTTGAAGTTAATGAACAAGAGAAAACAAAGAAATGGGTGGCTGAAGAAATCTTGAAGTTAATGAACAACAGAAAACAAAGAAATGGGTGGCTGAAGAGATCTTGAAGTTAATGAACAACAGAAAACAAAGAAATGGATGGCTGAAAACAATCTTGAAGTTAATGAACAACAGAAAACAAAGAAATGGATGGCTGAAGAAATCTTGAAGTTAATGAACAACAGAAAATAAAGTTGATTTATTTGTTGTTTTGGGATTTGAGATTTTTAAATATTGAGCACAACCCACTACTGGCAACGCTGATCGCACTCTGGTATGAACCCAAGGCCTATCCACGTCAATGTGGAAGCATAAGACTCGAGTTTCGCTCTCGTTTGAGCACTTCAGTAGTGCATATCCTTGACCGGACCCGGAAACAAACCCCGGATCACTAGCATGTGAAGCGGGTGTGTAAACACTAGACCACGCGGCACACGATGGACACGGCCAAATTATCACAACAGAATACTACAACGTCACCCATCGTAGGCTGTAGCTCAAGATTTGCCCGATCGCCGCGACTAACGTCCGTCAATCGATGTAGACCCGAACGATCAGGTCTCCTCACTGGCAAGGCACACCAGGCCGCCTAAGGTCCAGTGAGCAATAATCAAATTGATTTATTTGTTGTTTCGGGATTTGAGATTTTTAAATATTGAGCACAACCCACTACTGGCAATGCTGTGTCCAGCGTGTGCCGCGTGGTCTAGTGTTTACACACCCGCTTCACACGCCAGTGATCCGGGGTTTGTTTCCGGGTCCTGTCAAGGATATGCACTACTGAAGAGCTCAAACGAGAGCGAAACTCGAGTCTAGTGCTTCCATATTGACGTGGATAGGCCTTAGGTTCATACCAGAGTGCGATCAGCGTTGCCAGTAGTGGGTTGTGCTCAATATTTAGAAAATAAAGTAATGGATGGCTGAAGAAATCTTGAAGTTAATGAACATTAGAAAACAAAGTAATGGATGGCTGAAGAAATCTTGAAGTTAATGAACAGAAAATAAAGTAATGGATGGCTGAAGAAATAATGAAGTTAATAAACATAAGAAAACAAAGTAATGGATGGCTGAATAAATCGTGAAGTTAACAAACAACAGAAAATAAAGTAATGGATGGCTGAAGAAATCATGAAGTTAATGAACAACAGAAAATAAAGTAATAGATGGCTGAAGAAATCATGAAGTTAATGAACAACAGAAAATAAAGTAATGGATGGCTGAAGAAATCATGAAGTTATGAGACAACAAAACAAAGTAAATGTGAGACAGAAAATATAATAAGACAAATAAAGAAATAAGAGATAAATGTATAAAAACAAAACAAAATTGATTTAACAAGCAGACAACAAAACTGGAAGAAAGATCTCTACTCTGCTAAAGATATAATAAATATGCACAGACAAATCTGTGATTTTACAGGCAGAAATATAAGATTAGATTTAGAATATTTGAAGACAGGGAAAGGTATTAGCGCAAGAAGATGTATGATAAAAAGGTGAAATGAATGCATAACAGAATTAGTTATATTTTAAGAACAAATACACAAACAATAGATTGCATAATTTATTGCAATTTTACGTGATTGGTTTCCAAACATGGTGGCCATGTTTCGCTATCTTACATGATCACCAGAGACATGGATCAGCTCTGTGTTCTTGTCTCGATCATGCCACCTGGCCAAGCCATCCAGATATTTCTCTGCCTTCCCCATGTTCTTTTCCCCTCAATCTTGCCAGTTGTCACCAAGTTCTCTAGTTTATTTCTTCTTATAACGTCCCCAAACAATTTTGACTGGTGTTTAATCTCTAATCAGATTGTGGTTTTCTTCTGTTTCTTGTAGGACTTGGTCATTGGTTTTTCTGTCTGTCCATGGTATCCTTTGCATTTTCCTCAGAAACCACATTTTCTCTGCCATTAGATGCTTTTTTTTTTAGCTTGCCTGCTCACTGTCATGTCTCACATCCATACAAAAGTACATATTCTATGTAGCACTTCAGCACACTTTTTCTTATTGCACTTGATTTTTTTTTATTGGTCATGTTTTCCATCTTGCAAAAGGCTACCTTTGTCTAGCAATTCTTATTCTAATCTCTTCAAGGCACCTCCCTAGTGATATGCTCTACCCAAAAGATCATGACCTACAGAATGCAAAGAATTTCTGATAGTCAAACCATAAACCGTGTTGCCATGGTGCGGGGCTAATGATGATGATGAGTTATGTTTTGGATCATATCACTTTGTTTTTCTTTTACGTTAAGCTACACTATATTTCATTAGGAGAAGACGATATCTGCAAAATGTACTTGTTTCAAATTCTCACACATTGCTTACAAATAATGAGTTGAGTTGAGTCAAGAACCGACATATTAGCACTCAGGATATTCCCATTTGCGCTCCGTCCTCATCTTCAACAGTCAGCGAAGAGTCATAATACTAATAGTACAATTAGCAGTCTGATCATGTAACCGTCTGGCCTTTCCTCTGAGTCATCGTGAATTTTCATGTCATCATGAATGTATTTGTGCTTACATGTAATTTGATTACTGATAAATATGATGCTAGGTGCATGTCCACCTTGTCCTGCGATGGTCAAGTCGACTTGCCACTGTGGGAAAAGTGCACCTCGCACGATGCGCTGCAATGCTCGCCTGTGGACCTGTGGGAAGACATGTGGACACACTCTCTCTTGCAAGCAGCACAAATGTTCTGATAAATGCCATGCAGGTAAGCAGTGACTCATAAATGCCACAGTTAGGTGTTAACTGGTAAATGTCACAGTTATGTCAAACTGATAAATGCCACATTTAGGTGGTAACTGATAACGCCACACAGTTATGTCAAACTGATATATGCCACAGTTATGTGATAACTGATAATGGCAGTTTTTTTTGGTTTTATTTGCGCGTTCGCTCGCTTTGAACTCAAGTGATGTCCATACACACTATTTATAGTAGTGATGGACTTAATTTAGTGTGCGGGTTAGCTTTCCCTATTACAGTGTTCCTCGCCATCAAGTGAACTCACTCTGACTTCAGAGGTACTTGTAAGTAACGTCCCCAAGTCAGGCATGACAGGTCAATATTAATATTATATTAAGATTATATATATAATATCGATTGATAATCCTTGGAAAATAAACGAAAGAGCTGCAGAAAGATAACAAATATAGGACTGTTTGATATATTGCATAGAAGGTTTTCATCATCAGGGTTTATGAACAACGGTCGGAATTGGAAGTGTGGGTTGGTGGTGAATACTCTGGAAGATTGTTCTAACTCTCAGGTTCAATGCATTGACATTCATGTCATTATTAGAATCCTGAGAAAAGGCTTCATCTGTTGGAGTAGCATGGTGTAAAGACTTACCTCCTGACCTGGTACTGAAGTAGCACGGTGTAAAGACTTTCCTCCTGACCTGGTACTGAAGTAGCATGGTGTAAAGACTTTCCTCCTGACCTGGTACTGAAGTAGCATGGTGTAAAGACTTTCCTCCTGACCTGGTACTGAAGTAGCATGGTGTAAAGACTTTCCTCCTGACCTGGTACTGAAGTAGCATGGTGTAAAAACTTTCCTCCTGACCTGGTACTGAAGTAGCATGGTGTAAAAACTTTCCTCCTGACCTGGTACTGAAGTAGCATGGTGTAAAAACTTTCCTCCTGACCTGGTACTGAAGTAGCATCTTCACCTGTGTTGTAGAGCCCTCCCCAAGTTCACAAACCAGCGGCGTGTTTAAGACATGTACTGGAACTTCATGTCTGCAGAGAGGCATAATAGGATGTAGTTAGCACAGTATATACAGGCAGGCTGGGATTAGGCCCAGGTTGGTAGTGTTTCCTGCACAGGTTGTTGGTATTTCGTTGTCTGAAGACTCCAACCCAGTGCCCAGAGGGAGCATGGGGATGTCCCACTAGAAGTTTAATCTTTACCATTTCTGTAAATGTGGTATTCTGTAGGTGATAAATGCCATAGTTATGTGATAAATGATCAATTTCTGTAAATGTGGTATTCTGTAGGTGATAAATGATACATGCTATAGTTATGTGATAAATGATCAATTTCTGTAAATGTGGTATTCTGCAGGTAATAAATGATAAATGCCATGGCTATGTGATAAATGATCAGTTTCTGTAAATGTGGTATTCTGTAGATGATAAATGATAAATGCCATAGTTATGTGATAAATGATCAATTTCTGTAAATGTGGTATTCTGTAGGTGATAAATGATAAATGCTATAGTTATGTGATAAATGATCAATTTCTGTAAATGTGGTATTCTGCAGGTAATAAATGATAAATGCCATGGCTATGTGATAAATGATCAGTTTCTGTAAATGTGGTATTCTGTAGATGATAAATGATAAATGCCATAGTTATGTGATAAATGATCAATTTCTGTAAATGTGGTTTTCTGTAGGTAATAAATGATGAATGTCAATAGTTATGTGATAAATGATCAATTTCTGTAAATGTGGTATTCTGTAGGTAATAAATGATAAATACCATGGCTATGTGATAAATGATCAATTTCTGTAAATGTTGTATTCTGTAGGTGATAAATGATCAGTTTCTTTAAATGTGGTATTCTGTAGGTGAAAAATGATAAATGCCATAGTTATGTGATAAATGATAAATTTCTTTAAATGTGTTATTTTGTAGGTGAGTGTGCGCCTTGTACAAAAACCAGCCTGCAGTCTTGTTGCTGTGGCAAGCAGAAGTCGGAGCGTCCGTGTGACAGTGTCTCCTGGCAATGTGACAAGGTTAGATAACAACAGCTTTCACATGTTGTCTAAATGTATATTTTTCAAGCATATTTTTTTCTTGCTATAGAAAAATTCTTCAATTTCTATGGATCAGGAAGTTGGGCAAATCTCAGAGATGTATTTGTTGGAAAACAGAATTCTGTGACTTCTTGTGGTTGAATGAACTCAGACCATTGTCTAAGCTAGCAAGAACTGTAGTCAAAGCTTTATCACTCTTAGATTAGGAGGCACACTAAACACATTGCCATACCTTGGCTCCAAGATTATAGAGGCACATGCTACATCATGGCTCCTAGATTACAGAGGCACACTAAACACATTGCCACACCCTGGCTCCTAGATTACAGAGGCACACTAAACACATTGCCACCTCCTGGCTCCTTGATTATAGAGGCACACTAAACACATTGCTACACCCTGGCTCCTAGATTATAGAGGCACACTAAACACATTGCTACATCATGGCTCCTAGATTATAGAGGCACACTAAACACATTGCTACATCATGGCTCCTAGATTATAGAGGCACACTAAACACATTGCCACACCCTGGCTCCTAGATTATAGAGACACACTAAACACATTGCCACACCCTGGCTCCTAGATTACAGAGGCACACTAAACACATTGCCACCTCCTGGCTCCTAGATTATAGAGGCACACTAAACACATTGCTACACCCTGGCTCCTAGATTATAGAGGCACACTAAACACATTGCTACATCATGGCTCCTAGATTATAGAGGCACACTAAACACATTGCTACATCATGGCTCCTAGATTATAGAGGCACACTAAACACATTGCTACACCCTGGCTCCTAGATTATAGAGGCACACTAAACACATTGCCACACCGTGGCTCCTAGATTATAGAGGCACACTAAACACATTGCTACATCATGGCTCCTAGATTATAGAGGCACACTAAACACATTGCCACACCCTGGCTCCTAGATTATAGAGGCACACTAAACACATTGCCACACCCTGGCTCCTAGATTATAGAGGCACACTAAACACATTGCTACATCATGGCTCCTAGATTATAGAGGCACACTAAACACATTGCTACACCCTGGCTCCTAGATTATAGAGGCACACTAAACACATTGCTACACCCTGGCTCCTAGATTATAGAGGCACACTAAACACATTGCTACACCCTGGCTCCTAGATTATAGAGGCATACTAAACACATTGCCACACCCTGGCTCCTAGATTATAGAGGCACACTAAACACATTGCTACACCCTGGCTCCTAGATTATAGAGGCACACTAAACACATTGCCACACCCTAGATTATAGAGGCACACTAAACACATTGCTACATCATGGCTCCTAGATTACAGAGGCACACTAAACACATTGCCACACCCTGGCTCCTAGATTATAGAGGCACACTAAACACATTGCTACATCATGGCTCCTAGATTATAGAGGCACACTAAACACATTGCCACACCCTGGCTCCTAGATTATAGAGGCACACTAAACACATTGCTACATCATGGCTCCTAGATTATAGAGGCACACTAAACACATTGCTACACCCTGGCTCCTAGATTATAGAGGCACACTAAACACATTGCCACACCCTAGCTCCTAGATTATAGAGGCACACTAAACACATTGCACCCTGGCTCCTAGATTATAGAGGCACACTAAACACATTGCTACACCCTGGCTCCTAGATTATAGAGGCACACTAAACACATTGCCACACCCTGGCTCCTAGATTATAGAGGCACACTAAACACATTGCTACACCCTGGCTCCTAGATTATAGAGGCGCACTAAACACATTGCTACACCCTGGCTCCTAGATTATAGAGGCACACTAAACACATTGCCACACCCTGGCTCCTAGATTATAGAGGTACACTAAACACATTGCTACACCCTGGCTCCTAGATTATAGAGGCACACTAAACACATTGCCACACCCTGGCTCCTAGATTATAGAGGTACACTAAACACATTGCTACACCCTGGCTCCTAGATTATAGAGGCACACTAAACACATTGCCACACCCTGGCTCCTAGATTATAGAGGCACACTAAACACATTGCTACATCATGGCTCCTAGATTACAGAGGCACACTAAACACATTGCCACACCCTGGCTCCTAGATTATATAGGCACACTAAAACACATTGCTACATCATGGCTCCTAGATTATAGAGCACACTAAACACATTGCCATGCCTTGGCTCCTAGATCAAGATGTACAGTAAACACAATGCCACCACCATGTTAGATTTGTATGCATGAAATTATTGGCTTGGTATCCAAAAGGTGTTATTAAATTCAAAACTACAGTGGATTTTATTACCAGAGACATTCCTTCTCCTTCTCTTCCTCCCAGTGTCAGCATATGAAGAACAGCTGTGAATGAGCTCTGGTATATGCCTTATACACATGCAGCCCAGAAACATGTTTCCTGTTAGAATAAGACAATTCTCGAAATGTTGCAATATTCACTATTACCATGTTGACCGCACAGGCCAGTTTCCCCAGTCTGGGCAGCATTCTAAGCATTGCCATACCTCTCCATTGGTGTGAAGTTACAGTACCAGTTATGCATATCCAGCTGATTTCTAAGCTTGTAGAGTGGAAGGAGAGCTTTGCTGCACAGTTCCCACAGAGATGATACTTTGGTACCTGCTTGGGAAGAAATTCTCTACCAACCTTACTCCAACAGATGACAGACACCCTTTTGAGGGTTCGGGCAACCTGAATGTGAATGCATTGAACTCAGTTATTCCAGTAACTTCACCAATCAGCCATACTGTAATGATAGCATTTATATTTGTGAAGCACAATTTGTAAAGGTAAATTGGTTAAGCTGTCCGCCTCGCGCTCTAAAGGTCATGGTTCATATCCAGAATCTGGCTTTCGGTTCAAGAGTGGAGTTTTCTGGGAGGCTCACAGGAATCGTTGCTGGGGCCACATGGTTTATGCTCTGTGCAACGCTCTGCGGACAGAGACCGAGCCATATGGGATCAAAGCTGGTGCAATGAAGTTGACCCTTTAGCCTTTAAACTCCATATATTTGCCCTTGTGAAGCCGAGTACATGTGTTTCCTTCATGTCCATACAGCCATGTACATGTGTTTCCTTCATGTCCATACAGCCATGTGGGAAGTTGTTGAGTTGTGGTGACCACCTGTGTGAGAAGGTCTGTCATTCCGGTCTGTGTGGGAACTGCCCTCGGTCCGGCCCTAGAAAGTGCCCTTGTGGGAAGACAGGTCAGTGATTGGCTTTTGCTTGTGTTACTCATAATTCTTCTTGTAATCTGTGTTGCTTGATGTTGGTCATCATGTTTGTCTACAGCCTCCAGCCTCTGTTCTTGTAGTCATACTCTTTGACCATTGTTGTTATGTTTGTCCCCAGCTCTGTTTGGTACAATATTATAGAGTGTTTTTTGCACTTTGTGTACATACATGGTCAGACAGTCATTCATTCACATATTGATCAGAACCTGTGTGCATCCTTTGGAAATAACAGTTGTTTATTTGTTTCTTTGTGTTTGCCTATCTCTCATCTCTCTCCTCCCTCTGTCTCTGTGTCATTATATCTGTCACTCATTCATTCATTCATTCAGTAGCATGTCCTTTGCAGAACCTCGCTTCCATAACAACCTTCCGGAAAACCTCTCGATCATAAGCAAGATGTCCCGCGTCCGATACACCCATCTGGAGATCATCCGCCACATCCTGCACCCATCTTCTCTTTGGCCTTCCTCTCCCTCTCTTCCCAGGCATATACCCCTCCATTATTGTTCTCTCCAAACTTTCATGACGTTTCAAGTGACCAAAATATTTCAATTTCCATTGTTTTATCGTTTTTAATAGCCAACCTTCTTCAATATTCAACTCTTGAAGTATGGATGCATTTGTTCTTTTATTTACCCAAGATATTCTTAGAACTCTTCTATAACATTTATATTCAAAGGCATTTATGTGCTGCTCAGCTTGTTTAGTAAGTGTCCAGGTCTCACAGGTGTATGTTGCAATGGGAAAGATGCATGCTCTTAAAAATCTAATTTTTGTAGTTCTGTCTGTCCCATTCCATAATTTATGTCATTGTGTCACCGTTGTTGGTAATCAATGACCCAAGATATTCAAAATTTTCCACCACCTCCACTGTCACTGGTTTTTATATATCTGTATACTTCTCTGTCTATCAGTATATCTATATCTCTGTTATTGGATCTCTTTCTTTATATATGTGTATATCTGTCAGTTCATCTGTCTCTCACTGTTCCAACATGTCTGCCAGTCTACATGCTTGTATGGATGCATGCATACACATATGTATGATATTTTAGTCACTCGGTTTGAGATTGCCATTATTATATATCAAGTCTATAATACTATAATATCTTGCTCCTCTTTACGCCTTAGGGTAAAAGAGGATTTTAAATTTTTTTTTTTTAATTTAAAAAAAAAAAATAATGTTTCAGTGAAACATAATGGGCAAGTGGTACTAATACAATCTTGTTACTGCAGAGTTTCAGCTACCTTGTACTGACGACATTCCTACCTGTGGTGACACCTGTGGAAAACCCCTGGCTTGTGGGCAGCATTACTGCACTCAGCGCTGTCATTTTGGAGAATGCGGACAGGTGTGTTTACAGTTCCTCTTCTTCTTTATTCCTCTTTCAAGGGGAGTGAGCCATGCCTAGGTATGTCCCTCAACGGTCAGCATGTCTGCAAGGGGAGTGAGCCATGCCTAGGTATGTCCCTCAACGGTCAGCATGTCTGCAAGGGGAGTGAGCCATACCTAGGTATGTCCCTCAACGGTCAGCATGTCTGCAAGGGGAGTGAGCCATACCTAGGTATGTCCCTCAACGGTCAGCATGTCTGCAAGGGGAGTGAGCCATACCTAGGTATGTCCCTCAACGGTCAGCATGTCTGCAAGGGGAGTGAGCCATACCTAGGTATGTCCCTCAACGGTCAGCATGTCTGCAAGGGGAGTGAGCCATACCTAGGTATGTCCCTCAACGGTCAGCGTGTCTGACTTCCCCATGCATCTGTGTTAGCTTTGCTGCCTCTACACAGATTCCAACCAAGGTCATGGCCTCTATCTGTGGGTATGTTTTCTTTCTTAACAATTGTTGCCAGAGCAGTGGCCTCACTGCCTACTCTTTGTGATTTCAAACTGCCATGGGATGTTTAACATGCACAACCGCCATGGGATGTTTAACATGCACAACTGCCATGGGATGTTTAACATGCACAACCGCCATGGGATGTTTAACATGCACAACTGCCATGGGATGTTTAACATGCACAACTGCCATGGGATGTTTAACATGCACAACTGCCATGGGATGTTTAACATGCACAACCGCCATGGGATGTTTAACATGCACAACTGCCATGGGATGTTTAACATGCACAACTGCCATGGGATGTTTAACATGCACAACTGCCATGGGATGTTTAACATGCACAACTGCCATGGGATGTTTAACATGCACAACTGCCATGGGATGTTTAACATGCACAACTGCCATGGGATGTTTAACATGCACAACTGCCATGGGATGTTTAACATGCACAACTGCCATGGGATGTTTAACATGCACAACTGCCATGGGATGTTTAACATGCACAACTGCCATGGGATGTTTAACATGCACAACTGCCATGGGATGTTTAACATGCACAACTGCCATGGGATGTTTAACATGCACAACTGCCATGGGATGTTTAACATGCACAACTGCCATGGGATGTTTAACATGCACAACTGCCATGGGATGTTTAACATGCACAACTGCCATGGGATGTTTAACATGCACAACTGCCATGGGATGTTTAACATGCACAACTGCCATGGGATGTTTAACATGCACAACTGCCATGGGATGTTTAACATGCACAACTGCCATGGGATGTTTAACATGCACAACTGCCATGGGATGTTTAACATGCACAACTGCCATGGGATGTTTAACATGCACAACTGCCATGGGATGTTTAACATGCACAACTGCCATGGGATGTTTAACATGCACAACTGCCATGGGATGTTTAACATGCACAACTGCCATGGGATGTTTAACATGCACAACTGCCATGGGATGTTTAACATGCACAACTGCCATGGGATGTTTAACATGCACAACTGCCATGGGATGTTTAACATGCACAACTGCCATGGGATGTTTAACATGCACAACTGCCATGGGATGTTTAACATGCACAACTGCCATGGGATGTTTAACATGCACAACTGCCATGGGATGTTTAACATGCACAACTGCCATGGGATGTTTAACATGCACAACTGCCATGGGATGTTTAACATGCACAACTGCCATGGGATGTTTAACATGCACAACTGCCATGGGATGTTTAACATGCACAACTGCCATGGGATGTTTAACATGCACAACTGCCATGGGATGTTTAACATGCACAACTGCCATGGGATGTTTAACATGCACAACTGCCATGGGATGTTTAACATGCACAACTGCCATGGGATGTTTAACATGCACAACTGCCATGGGATGTTTAACATGCACAACTGCCATGGGATGTTTAACATGCACAACTGCCATGGGATGTTTAACATGCACAACTGCCATGGGATGTTTAACATGCACAACTGCCATGGGATGTTTAACATGCACAACTGCCATGGGATGTTTAACATGCACAACTGCCATGGGATGTTTAACATGCACAACTGCCATGGGATGTTTAACATGCACAACTGCCATGGGATGTTTAACATGCACAACTGCCATGGGATGTTTAACATGCACAACTGCCATGGGATGTTTAACATGCACAACTGCCATGGGATGTTTAACATGCACAACTGCCATGGGATGTTTAACATGCACAACTGCCATGGGATGTTTAACATGCACAACTGCCATGGGATGTTTAACATGCACAACTGCCATGGGATGTTTAACATGCACAACTGCCATGGGATGTTTAACATGCACAACTGCCATGGGATGTTTAACATGCACAACTGCCATGGGATGTTTAACATGCACAACTGCCATGGGATGTTTAACATGCACAACTGCCATGGGATGTTTAACATGCACAACTGCCATGGGATGTTTAACATGCACAACTGCCATGGGATGTTTAACATGCACAACTGCCATGGGATGTTTAACATGCACAACTGCCATGGGATGTTTAACATGCACAACTGCCATGGGATGTTTAACATGCACAACTGCCATGGGATGTTTAACATGCACAACTGCCATGGGATGTTTAACATGCACAACTGCCATGGGATGTTTAACATGCACAACTGCCATGGGATGTTTAACATGCACAACTGCCATGGGATGTTTAACATGCACAACTGCCATGGGATGTTTAACATGCACAACTGCCATGGGATGTTTAACATGCACAACTGCCATGGGATGTTTAACATGCACAACTGCCATGGGATGTTTAACATGCACAACTGCCATGGGATGTTTAACATGCACAACTGCCATGGGATGTTTAACATGCACAACTGCCATGGGATGTTTAACATGCACAACTGCCATGGGATGTTTAACATGCACAACTGCCATGGGATGTTTAACATGCACAACTGCCATGGGATGTTTAACATGCACAACTGCCATGGGATGTTTAACATGCACAACTGCCATGGGATGTTTAACATGCACAACTGCCATGGGATGTTTAACATGCACAACTGCCATGGGATGTTTAACATGCACAACTGCCATGGGATGTTTAACATGCACAACTGCCATGGGATGTTTAACATGCACAACTGCCATGGGATGTTTAACATGCACAACTGCCATGGGATGTTTAACATGCACAACTGCCATGGGATGTTTAACATGCACAACTGCCATGGGATGTTTAACATGCACAACTGCCATGGGATGTTTAACATGCACAACTGCCATGGGATGTTTAACATGCACAACTGCCATGGGATGTTTAACATGCACAACTGCCATGGGATGTTTAACATGCACAACTGCCATGGGATGTTTAACATGCACAACTGCCATGGGATGTTTAACATGCACAACTGCCATGGGATGTTTAACATGCACAACTGCCATGGGATGTTTAACATGCACAACTGCCATGGGATGTTTAACATGCACAACTGCCATGGGATGTTTAACATGCACAACTGCCATGGGATGTTTAACATGCACAACTGCCATGGGATGTTTAACATGCACAACTGCCATGGGATGTTTAACATGCACAACTGCCATGGGATGTTTAACATGCACAACTGCCATGGGATGTTTAACATGCACAACTGCCATGGGATGTTTAACATGCACAACTGCCATGGGATGTTTAACATGCACAACTGCCATGGGATGTTTAACATGCACAACTGCCATGGGATGTTTAACATGCACAACTGCCATGGGATGTTTAACATGCACAACTGCCATGGGATGTTTAACATGCACAACTGCCATGGGATGTTTAACATGCACAACTGCCATGGGATGTTTAACATGCACAACTGCCATGGGATGTTTAACATGCACAACTGCCATGGGATGTTTAACATGCACAACTGCCATGGGATGTTTAACATGCACAACTGCCATGGGATGTTTAACATGCACAACTGCCATGGGATGTTTAACATGCACAACTGCCATGGGATGTTTAACATGCACAACTGCCATGGGATGTTTAACATGCACAACTGCCATGGGATGTTTAACATGCACAACTGCCATGGGATGTTTAACATGCACAACTGCCATGGGATGTTTAACATGCACAACTGCCATGGGATGTTTAACATGCACAACTGCCATGGGATGTTTAACATGCACAACTGCCATGGGATGTTTAACATGCACAACTGCCATGGGATGTTTAACATGCACAACTGCCATGGGATGTTTAACATGCACAACTGCCATGGGATGTTTAACATGCACAACTGCCATGGGATGTTTAACATGCACAACTGCCATGGGATGTTTAACATGCACAACTGCCATGGGATGTTTAACATGCACAACTGCCATGGGATGTTTAACATGCACAACTGCCATGGGATGTTTAACATGCACAACTGCCATGGGATGTTTAACATGCACAACTGCCATGGGATGTTTAACATGCACAACTGCCATGGGATGTTTAACATGCACAACTGCCATGGGATGTTTAACATGCACAACTGCCATGGGATGTTTAACATGCACAACTGCCATGGGATGTTTAACATGCACAACTGCCATGGGATGTTTAACATGCACAACTGCCATGGGATGTTTAACATGCACAACTGCCATGGGATGTTTAACATGCACAACTGCCATGGGATGTTTAACATGCACAACTGCCATGGGATGTTTAACATGCACAACTGCCATGGGATGTTTAACATGCACAACTGCCATGGGATGTTTAACATGCACAACTGCCATGGGATGTTTAACATGCACAACTGCCATGGGATGTTTAACATGCACAACTGCCATGGGATGTTTAACATGCACAACTGCCATGGGATGTTTAACATGCACAACTGCCATGGGATGTTTAACATGCACAACTGCCATGGGATGTTTAACATGCACAACTGCCATGGGATGTTTAACATGCACAACTGCCATGGGATGTTTAACATGCACAACTGCCATGGGATGTTTAACATGCACAACTGCCATGGGATGTTTAACATGCACAACTGCCATGGGATGTTTAACATGCACAACTGCCATGGGATGTTTAACATGCACAACTGCCATGGGATGTTTAACATGCACAACTGCCATGGGATGTTTAACATGCACAACTGCCATGGGATGTTTAACATGCACAACTGCCATGGGATGTTTAACATGCACAACTGCCATGGGATGTTTAACATGCACAACTGCCATGGGATGTTTAACATGCACAACTGCCATGGGATGTTTAACATGCACAACTGCCATGGGATGTTTAACATGCACAACTGCCATGGGATGTTTAACATGCACAACTGCCATGGGATGTTTAACATGCACAACTGCCATGGGATGTTTAACATGCACAACTGCCATGGGATGTTTAACATGCACAACTGCCATGGGATGTTTAACATGCACAACTGCCATGGGATGTTTAACATGCACAACTGCCATGGGATGTTTAACATGCACAACTGCCATGGGATGTTTAACATGCACAACTGCCATGGGATGTTTAACATGCACAACTGCCATGGGATGTTTAACATGCACAACTGCCATGGGATGTTTAACATGCACAACTGCCATGGGATGTTTAACATGCACAACTGCCATGGGATGTTTAACATGCACAACTGCCATGGGATGTTTAACATGCACAACTGCCATGGGATGTTTAACATGCACAACTGCCATGGGATGTTTAACATGCACAACTGCCATGGGATGTTTAACATGCACAACTGCCATGGGATGTTTAACATGCACAACTGCCATGGGATGTTTAACATGCACAACTGCCATGGGATGTTTAACATGCACAACTGCCATGGGATGTTTAACATGCACAACTGCCATGGGATGTTTAACATGCACAACTGCCATGGGATGTTTAACATGCACAACTGCCATGGGATGTTTAACATGCACAACTGCCATGGGATGTTTAACATGCACAACTGCCATGGGATGTTTAACATGCACAACTGCCATGGGATGTTTAACATGCACAACTGCCATGGGATGTTTAACATGCACAACTGCCATGGGATGTTTAACATGCACAACTGCCATGGGATGTTTAACATGCACAACTGCCATGGGATGTTTAACATGCACAACTGCCATGGGATGTTTAACATGCACAACTGCCATGGGATGTTTAACATGCACAACTGCCATGGGATGTTTAACATGCACAACTGCCATGGGATGTTTAACATGCACAACTGCCATGGGATGTTTAACATGCACAACTGCCATGGGATGTTTAACATGCACAACTGCCATGGGATGTTTAACATGCACAACTGCCATGGGATGTTTAACATGCACAACTGCCATGGGATGTTTAACATGCACAACTGCCATGGGATGTTTAACATGCACAACTGCCATGGGATGTTTAACATGCACAACTGCCATGGGATGTTTAACATGCACAACTGCCATGGGATGTTTAACATGCACAACTGCCATGGGATGTTTAACATGCACAACTGCCATGGGATGTTTAACATGCACAACTGCCATGGGATGTTTAACATGCACAACTGCCATGGGATGTTTAACATGCACAACTGCCATGGGATGTTTAACATGCACAACTGCCATGGGATGTTTAACATGCACAACTGCCATGGGATGTTTAACATGCACAACTGCCATGGGATGTTTAACATGCACAACTGCCATGGGATGTTTAACATGCACAACTGCCATGGGATGTTTAACATGCACAACTGCCATGGGATGTTTAACATGCACAACTGCCATGGGATGTTTAACATGCACAACTGCCATGGGATGTTTAACATGCACAACTGCCATGGGATGTTTAACATGCACAACTGCCATGGGATGTTTAACATGCACAACTGCCATGGGATGTTTAACATGCACAACTGCCATGGGATGTTTAACATGCACAACTGCCATGGGATGTTTAACATGCACAACTGCCATGGGATGTTTAACATGCACAACTGCCATGGGATGTTTAACATGCACAACTGCCATGGGATGTTTAACATGCACAACTGCCATGGGATGTTTAACATGCACAACTGCCATGGGATGTTTAACATGCACAACTGCCATGGGATGTTTAACATGCACAACTGCCATGGGATGTTTAACATGCACAACTGCCATGGGATGTTTAACATGCACAACTGCCATGGGATGTTTAACATGCACAACTGCCATGGGATGTTTAACATGCACAACTGCCATGGGATGTTTAACATGCACAACTGCCATGGGATGTTTAACATGCACAACTGCCATGGGATGTTTAACATGCACAACTGCCATGGGATGTTTAACATGCACAACTGCCATGGGATGTTTAACATGCACAACTGCCATGGGATGTTTAACATGCACAACTGCCATGGGATGTTTAACATGCACAACTGCCATGGGATGTTTAACATGCACAACTGCCATGGGATGTTTAACATGCACAACTGCCATGGGATGTTTAACATGCACAACTGCCATGGGATGTTTAACATGCACAACTGCCATGGGATGTTTAACATGCACAACTGCCATGGGATGTTTAACATGCACAACTGCCATGGGATGTTTAACATGCACAACTGCCATGGGATGTTTAACATGCACAACTGCCATGGGATGTTTAACATGCACAACTGCCATGGGATGTTTAACATGCACAACTGCCATGGGATGTTTAACATGCACAACTGCCATGGGATGTTTAACATGCACAACTGCCATGGGATGTTTAACATGCACAACTGCCATGGGATGTTTAACATGCACAACTGCCATGGGATGTTTAACATGCACAACTGCCATGGGATGTTTAACATGCACAACTGCCATGGGATGTTTAACATGCACAACTGCCATGGGATGTTTAACATGCACAACTGCCATGGGATGTTTAACATGCACAACTGCCATGGGATGTTTAACATGCACAACTGCCATGGGATGTTTAACATGCACAACTGCCATGGGATGTTTAACATGCACAACTGCCATGGGATGTTTAACATGCACAACTGCCATGGGATGTTTAACATGCACAACTGCCATGGGATGTTTAACATGCACAACTGCCATGGGATGTTTAACATGCACAACTGCCATGGGATGTTTAACATGCACAACTGCCATGGGATGTTTAACATGCACAACTGCCATGGGATGTTTAACATGCACAACTGCCATGGGATGTTTAACATGCACAACTGCCATGGGATGTTTAACATGCACAACTGCCATGGGATGTTTAACATGCACAACTGCCATGGGATGTTTAACATGCACAACTGCCATGGGATGTTTAACATGCACAACTGCCATGGGATGTTTAACATGCACAACTGCCATGGGATGTTTAACATGCACAACTGCCATGGGATGTTTAACATGCACAACTGCCATGGGATGTTTAACATGCACAACTGCCATGGGATGTTTAACATGCACAACTGCCATGGGATGTTTAACATGCACAACTGCCATGGGATGTTTAACATGCACAACTGCCATGGGATGTTTAACATGCACAACTGCCATGGGATGTTTAACATGCACAACTGCCATGGGATGTTTAACATGCACAACTGCCATGGGATGTTTAACATGCACAACTTGCACACAGGACCTCCTGTTTTCCACTCTTATCCGAGAAGGTTAGGTATCAGAGCCTACCACGCAAGAAACCAGGGGGACGAGTGCTGTCATTAGATACAAATTGTTTAGTTTAGTTTAGTCGATGGATCAACATCACGGCACACGGGTGTACCCCATAAGTGCTCCGTTCTCCTAACTCAAATATGAGTCTGGAGAAACACAGCTCAGTGCATGAACTGCGTAGCACCGGCGAGGATCCTGAAATACTTTGGGTAGATTTTTAACTCGAAAGTTTGCCTGGGCAGCGCTGTTAGGCTACTCTTTTTCAATTTCTAACTGCCAAGGGATTTTTTACGTTCGCAACAATACACGCGGGCGTCCGATCTCACTACCCAGAGACCAGGGGAAATTTTATTACTAGAAGTCCACATGAAAAAATCCCGGTCCCCACCGGGGCTTGAACCAGGGACCTCCAGCACTCGAGGCGGACACCATACCTGGAGACCACGCAGCCCTCCCAGATACAAATTGTACTTGGACAAACTCCCAGCCCTGTGCTGACATCCAGCCTGGGAGGTTTTGAAATGGACACAGATACCTCTCAGCCATGGCTGTGCCTGTTTACGTTCAAGGATGATTTTAGTTGACTCACATGCTTTTATATTTTTATTATTGTTGCACATTTCCTACTGCGCTTTCATTTGTGATATTAGTGGAAATTATCAAAGCATATTTATTTGGGATAGTAGATAAGTTAACTAAAGCATTTCGTTTGGGAAGGTAGTTACATGTAGTAAAGTGCTGTCATTTAGAAACATAGTTACATTTAGTAAAGTGCATTCATTTGGAAAGGTAGTTACATTTAGTAAAATGCTTTCACTTGGGTAGGTAGTTACAATTAGTAAAATTATTTAATTTCCCAAAATAGTTAAAATCTGTAATATGCTTTCAACTGGGAAGGCATTTACAATTAGGTAAGATCTTTTGTTTGGGAAGGTAGTTACAATTAGTAAAGTGCTTTCATTTGGGAAGGAAAAATTAGTGATTTTTGCTGTCAATGTTGATTGCTGTAGTTTGATTATTTCCTAACATTGTCAAATGCATTTGTGTAGTCAATGAAGCATAAGGACAGATCTGTTTTATTTTACTTCTATAGCTCTTTCTAAATGTCTTGAGAACATATATAGCATTATTTGTACTCTACAAATTCACACTGTTCATCACTAATTTCTGGATTAATCTTCTTTCGTATTCTCATAATTATTCTCAGTAACAGCTTTATCATGTGCCTTATAAGACTTATTATGTGATGCTCTTTGCATTCTACTTCTAAAGCGCCTGGTTTCTATGAAGGGGCTATAACGATGGATTTTAGTAGATCACTAAGAATGTACGCACTAGTGTAGATGTCACTTGGACATTTTGTCAATATTTTGATTTCAAAATCTCCTGAAATCTCAGTTTCCTCCAAAGTAATGTTGTCTGCATCGAGTGCCTTTCCTTTCTTCTTGCAGTGTAGTGTATCTTCAACTTCTCCTACAGGTATTAGTAGACCTTACTATTGTTTTGAATATTTACATCCGGTCTCCTATCATCATACAGCACTTCCAGATATTTTGTCCATATATTGACTATATCATATTGAGCCATTCCTTGATTTTAAATATTAAGTGGTATTTTGTGTTTTCCTAACTCTTAGTATATTTATTTGTTGATACATGGAATGTAAGTCTTTTCCATAGTTTGTCCTTATCTCCATGCATTGTTGATTCATGTTGATTCATTATAGTTTGTCCCAATCTCCGAGCATTGTTGATTCATTCCTTTACTTTACTTAACAATTTAACCAAATGAAAATACGTGAAGCCCTTGACACATCCTAGTTAATATATGTTGAACATGTTTGATACAGTGCATGCAGATGGCAATCAAGAAGTGTCGATGTGGTCAGAGACAGAAAGATGTTCCCTGCGCTAAAGAATTTCACTGTGACAAAAAGTGTAACAACTTGAGAAATTGTGGAGTTCATAAGTGCAACCGCAAGGTAATGTCTTATTTCATGATTGTATGTTGCTGGTGCCTTTTTCCTTTTCCTCTTCTTCACCTCCTAATTTCTCTTCTTCTTCTTAATTTTCTTTTCCTCCAGTTGTTTTAGCTTCTCATTTTATTCTTACTCTAGTTTAGCTTCATCACCATCCTCTACTTCTTTGTTTCTTCTTTATCATTATCATGACAGTCTAATGTAAAATGGACCTGTATGCCCAATTTGGGACACTTTCTTCTTATTCTTTCGTTCACTTGAAATATGTCTAAAACTGCAATGTTATCTCTTGTATGAATCTAAGTCTTTTTTAGTTCACTCAGCTGTCCATGGTGTTTATCTTCCACTGTTGTCTCTCTAGGCCAGAAGGTTTGCCTGGATATGTTGTAGTTTGGGCAGTCCTGGAGTATGTGCTTTGCTGTCTGCGACGCCAAACCACATGTGCACATGGCTGTGTCACCAATCTTGAATTTTGTATACATGTGGTTGCCGGGACCCTTTCAAAATAAAGTTCATTTCTTCGTTTGTTCGTTCATTTGTTTATATGATAGAAAACTCAAATTAACAATCTGTTTTGAAAGAGACCAAGACACTACATAAGTTTGTCACAGACATCAGAAGGAAAGAATAAATATTCTTTGGCCACCACTACTACTACTCAGTCATCAATAGTTAAGGCATTGTTTCACAGGCACTATATGTGCCTTTGGCATAATACATCTGGTGGCTGAGTGCATGTCCTTTGCTGACATTCTTCTGGATGTCAGGCACGTTAAACATCCATTAGAATCAGGCTTTGTAGCAGGAATCTGCCGTGGATATATGAGGTGTTAGAACCATTGCATTTTGTAGGTCTGGGTGCACGGAGGAAAATAGGTAGCCAGTCTGTCCCTCCTATATAGAACGACAAAAGCTGGTGTAGATAAGAAGCTTGTCCGACCATGCTCATGTCATTGTTAGTGTAATGTCCTGTCAGTTATTGTTAGTGTAATGTCCTATCAGTTATCATTAGTGTAATGTCCTATCAGTTATCATTAGTGTAATGTCCTGCCAGTTATTGTTAGTGTAATGTCCTGCCAGTTATTGTTAGTGTAATGTCCTGTCAGTTATCGTTAGTGTAATGTCCTGTCAGTTATCGTTAGTGTAATGTCCTGTCAGTTATTGTTAGTGTAATGTCCTATCAGTTATCATTAGTGTAATGTCCTATCAGTTATCATTAGTGTAATGTCCTATCAGTTATTGTTAGTGTAATGTCCTGTCAGTTATCGTTAGTGTAATGTCCTATCAGTTATTGTTAGTGTAATGTCCTGTCAGTTATTGTTAGTGTAATGTCCTATCAGTTATTGTTAGTGTAATGTCCTGTCAGTTATCGTTAGTGTAATGTCCTATCAGTTATTGTTAGTGTAATGTCCTGTCAGTTATCGTTAGTGTAATGTCCTGTCAGTTATTGTTAGTGTAATGTCCTGTCAGTTATTGTTAGTGTAATGTCCTATCAGTTATTGTTAGTGTAATGTCCTGTCAGTTATTGTTAGTGTAATGTCCTATCAGTTATTGTTAGTGTAATGTCCTGTCAGTTATTGTTAGTGTAATGTCCTATCAGTTATTGTTAGTGTAATGTCCTATCAGTTATTGTTAGTGTAATGTCCTGTCAGTTATTGTTAGTGTAATGTCCTATCAGTTATTGTTAGTGTAATGTCCTATCAGTTATTGTTAGTGTAATGTCCTATCAGTTATTGTTAGTGTAATGTCCTGTCAGTTATTGTTAGTGTAATGTCCTATCAGTTATTGTTAGTGTAATGTCCTGTCAGTTATTGTTAGTGTAATGTCCTATCAGTTATTGTTAGTGTAATGTCCTGTCAGTTATCGTTAGTGTAATGTCCTATCAGTTATTGTTAGTGTAATGTCCTGTCAGTTATTGTTAGTGTAATGTCCTATCAGTTATTGTTAGTGTAATGTCCTGTCAGTTATTGTTAGTGTAATGTCCTATCAGTTATTGTTAGTGTAATGTCCTGTCAGTTACATCCATGCGACTGCTGTATGTCAAAAATCAATTGGCAGTTGGGAATAAACATGGACTGAAGTCAGCATGGCTGAATAAATAAGAATGCATGCTCTTATGACATCCAGTGTGTGTGCTAATGCCGAGGTAGCAGGTTGAACCCCTAACTCAGTCAGTTGCACTAAAATGTTGACTTCTCGTCCTTGACTTGAGGACGTAAATTACAAGTACCTCAGAAGTAGGAGTGGGTTCGCCTGATGGCGAGGGATACTGGTAATATGGAAGGCTAATCCACACGCAAAAATGAGTTCAGTGCACTAGCAGTAGTAGCACATGTGTGGACTACGCTTGAGTTCAAAGCGAGTGGATGCAAAATATAACACAATGGACAGGTTGAATAGGCCACCGCTGATACTGACTTTCACATCAGAAAACCTACCCACAATAGAATATTTATAGAATGTATGATTCTGGTATTACTGAAGTATTGGTAAGATCGGTTGGTGTGACGATTTTCTCCTCATTAATTCTTCATAGACTGAGACGGATAGGACACATTAGGAGGATGGACGATGGTAGAATACCAAAGGACCTCTTTATTGGTGAATTACACATGGGTAAAAGATCTCGGGGTCAGCCTCTACTACAGTACATAGATATGTGTAAGTGGGAAATGATTGATACGGGCATTGATATTGCACCTTGGAAGCAAGCTGACCCTGGTCGCGTGACATGGAGGGAAAAAATCAGGAATGGACTAAAGACAAAGGAGAAAATGATCACAGATAGGTCACACACTGCACTTGTGAGACATCAGATTGTGTGTGTGGTAGTGGAAATGACCATGTGTTCACTTGCATCCACCCCGCTAGTTGGTCTGATCAGTCACAATCGGCTGTCGCCATGGTTTGTAATTATTATGCCTGTTTTGAAGCAAAATGTAACAAACTTTTGTGTATCAAGACAGCAAGGTACCAGTAATTCTGGTATACAACCAATTGGATACTCACTGGAGCTATGGAGTTTCTGCACTATGCTGAGATTTTACCGGCTCCGTGGCGAAGTGGCTACGGACGCAATTTGTAAACCCACATACCGTGTTCAAAACACAGCTGCGGTCGACTTGGCAGCAGAATGCCTTGCGTTGGTTTTTTAAGGAAATGGTATGGGTTCCGGTTGTTCAGAAAGCAATGGCAAACTATTGAACGTAAAATTGCCAAGTAAATCACATACAGCCAATAAATGCTGGAGTGGATTTCAACGTCATGTAAAGGACATACAACTAACATTTTATGGAAATAATAAATGTATACTCCTCTCTTCTTTAGTGCTGCGATGGCAACTGCCCCAGGTGTGAGCAGATATGTGGGAAATCACTGAGGTGCCGCAACCACAAGTGTGCAAGTCAATGCCATAAAGGTAATTGAGTCAAGAAGCTCTGTTTACTTTCATAAACTGTAACCATAGCCTGGTCTTACAAAACTGCTCCAGAGCATGTGCTTGGTATATATCCTTACCAGACTGTGCTCCAGAGAGTGTGCTTTGTACATATCCTGACAAAACTGTGATCCAGAGCATGTGCTTTGATACATACAATGTTGGCTTGTACCCCTGCTGGAGGTGCTATCCCTTCCTCTTTACTTGACACCCCAGAAAGAACACTAACTCTCATTGAAGGCAGGATTCCTGGTTGAGGAGTCAGGGATTGAACAGCACAAGCATGGACACCGGACATTACAGATGCACTTGGGCATGACAATGCACAAGGCAGGGGAAGTGACAAAAGATTTGAGTCTTTCTGGTACAATGATAAGAGCGGCATTTCAAAGGACATTCTTCATAAACATTCTAACCAAAGACAATTTAGTTGTTTTTTGGTTTTGTTACCCATATTGAGGAAATAGAAGTATGTTCACCTCTTTGTTTCCACCGTGTAAGTTGGACACATTGATAGGAAGATTAATGAGATTCAAACCTTCTGCCTTGCACATAGCATAGCTACTGACTGGGTCTCCCATGTTGGACACATTGATAGGTAGATGAATGAGATTCAAACCTTCTGCCTTGTACAGTTTACTACTGACAGGGTCTCCCAAGTTGGACCCATTGACAGGTAGATAACAAGACTTCAAGAGACACAAACCTGCTACCTTGAATGCAACATAGTGGATGGCTCTATCAAGTTGGACACATTGTAGGTAGGTAGATATCAGGTTTAAGGACACAAACCAGCTGCCTTGAATGCAGCATAGCTCCTGACAGGCTCTCCCAAGTTGGACAGGTCGATAGAACCTGGTAAAAAGAGATACACAAACCTACTACCGTGCAGATGTAATGGGAACAGCAGAAAGATAAGGAAGGCAGACTCAAAGGAAATGTCCGTCAAAATCAGATGTATATGACCAGTGACAAAGCAGTGCATTGTAATTCACTTTATGATGCCAAATTAGTGAAGAAGTACTTGTAAAGTGCAGGAGCCACTGTGGCACAGTGGTAATTGTGTTTCCTTGCCAAGACAGTCACCTGGGTTGAATGCCCAGCTGAGGCAGGATTATATTCTTCCAGTCTATACAGCTGTGGGGTCGACCCAGCTTGATACAAATGGGTTAAGTGAGTTGCATATCCTTTACAGGACTTTGCAGTAAACCCCAGCATTTTTTGGCTGTTTGCGATCTCTTGACAAGTCTACGTTCAGTAGTTTGCCATTGCTTTCTGAACAACCTGCACCCATACCATTGTATAAAAAACAACGCAAGGCGGTCTGCTGCCAAATCTCCCACAGCTGAGTTTCAAACACGGAATGCTGGATTACGAACTGCGTCTGTAACCCCTTTGCCACGGAGCCGGGTACCAGACACTTGTCAGAAGTTGCTTGGAATTGTCTGGCAAGGAAAGGGGACGAGGAAGGAAACTGCCCCCCCCCCCCCACCTCATATTCTGTGGCCTAGAATATGTAAAGGTCTGACACTTCACACTGCCAGGTCCATGCTAGAATATGTGAAGGTCTGACACTTCACCGCCTTGCAGCAGCACCTGCTATGGGGGGGGGGGGGGGGGGGGGGGGCTACCTTTATCTGTAAACTAAAGTGCCTACTTCACATGCCCAGGTCCTTGCTACCCATGCCCCCTCACCATGGACATCACATGCAACTGCAAGAAGACAAAGATCACAGTCCCGTGTGGCAAGGAGAGAGTCACTAAACCTCCAAGATGTAATCTGCCATGCAAGTAAGCAGTTTCTGTTGTTATTTTAAGTCAAATTCCTAACCATCTAATAAGATATAACAATGCCAGTCCTTGCAGGATGTTGCAATCAGTCCCAACACCAGGTTGATTTACTGGGAAATTTTTATGTTTAATAGTTTTTGCTGTTGCTTTCTGAATGAGAAGTCAACATTAAATCCCAATTAGGTCGGTTGAACCCACTACACTGCTGTCAGCGCACCGGAAGTTAAAGTGGCCATGCAAATCTCTATCTAATTTTTTTTTTTTTTTTTTTTTTATTATTCGCATTTCCTTTACAGGACATCGCTGTCAACATCAGCATCTTTCAGCTGTCTGTTGATTTCTTGGCAAGATTATGCTCAGTAGTTTGCCATTGCTTTCTGAGCGGCCAGCTCAGTGTCCCGCAAGTCACCAGCGGGGGACGAACCGCTCCCAGCTCGCTCCCGCTACGAGACTCTGCGTGACAAACGGGATTACGGAGAAAGTGTTGTAACCCCTCAGCCAGAGAGACCGGCCTCTATCTAATATGATTTAAAAAAAAATTTAGTTGCAAGTCCTTCACAGGACGTAGCAGTCAACCCCAGCATTTTGGCTGTTCATGATTCCTGGTCAAGTTTTACGTTCAGTAGTTTGTCATTGCTTTCTGAACGACCAGCTCCTATACCTTTGTCGAAAAAACCAGCACCGCTGTGTTTCAAACTGGGTATACGGAATTGCAAATCACATCCGTAACTCCTTCGCCACGGAGACTATCGAATATGATACTAACCATAATCAATAGGTTATAGAATTTGCAGCTGTCTACCATTGCTTTTGTCAGAAGTCTCACCTCATTTCTACTTCTTTTTTGTATAGGAAGTAAAGGGCAAATGACCTTGGTTCCATGCCATAATGTCATAGTTAAGGTTGGTTAGTTGGTTGATTGGGAGTCCTTAGGAAGATTGAGATTAAACTCTTTAGGTCTGATAAATGTGTAAAGGTCATGTGAGCTGTGAGAAAGGCTTGCGTCGGTCCGACTTGAGGTTGGTGTAGGGTTTTGTCTCCTCCCATGGTACCAAAGTACAATCTTTGTGGGGACTGTTGCAGAGCTGTCCTTCCCATCTCCACACTCAGATATGAGCAAGGTGTGCAAGGCCAGTACTGAAACTTCACATCCATGGAGAGACATACAAGGATGTAACCAAGTAATGATTAAGGAAAGAACCTGTTCACATGCATTGAGGCTTAGTGGACTCTGTTGCCAGTCCCATATTTGTATAGACCAATGTTCATTCAAGGAGTTGAGTTGAGCTAACAACTGACATCACTGCACTCAGGACATTCCCATACACACTCCGTCCCCTCGTTCAACAGCCATCGAAGAGTAACACTACTAATCATTCCCACCGCTATCTGATTGAAAGTTCTCCTGGTCTTCCCTCTGTTTTGAGATTCTACTGAGTTGAGCTAACAACTGACATCACTGCACTCAGGACATTCCCATACGCACTCCGTCCCCTTGTTCAACAGCCAGCAAAGAGTAACACTACTAATCATTCCCACCGCTATCTGATTGAAAGTTCTCCTGGTCTTCCCTCTGTTTTGAGATTCTACTGAGTTGAGCTAACAACTGACATCACTGCACTCAGGACATTCCCATACACACTCCGTCCCCTCGTTCAACAGCCATCGAAGAGTAACACTACTAATCATTCCCACCGCTATCTGATTGAAAGTTCTCCTGGTCTTCCCTCTGTTTTGAGATTCTACTGAGTTGAGCTAACAACTGACATCACTGCACTCAGGACATTCCCATACGCACTCCGTCCCCTCGTTCAACAGCCAGCAAAGAGTAACACTACTAATCATTCCCACCGCTATCTGATTGAAAGTTCTCCTGGTCTTCCCTCTGTTTTGAGATTCTACCAGAACCTGTGCCGATCCTCCACAATCTCATCCTTTCCTCATACGGGTTCTCAAACTGTTACAGCTCCTTCTCCACCTGGTCCCACAGGCGCCCAACCACCTCTCCCATGTCTATAGGTAATCTACCACCAAAAGGTGCATTCCCTGCTAGTCTCTCAATAATTACTCGAGAAGTGATATGGTCAATAATACACCCACCACCTTTACTTCCCAAGTCATTTCCTGGTACCCATTTTACGCTGGCTCGATTCGGAAGCCCAGGCCCATTTTAAACTTTTGCAACTTTTTCAGTACAAATTCAAACCCATGAACACCGGGTCGGGAGGCAAGCATGCTAGTCACTGAGGTACCACAGCTTCCAGGTCATGGTTAAGCACAGCCCATATGGGCTTGCTGGTGTAGGGCCCAATTGACAATTCATCACCTATCACAGTGGAGGACGCATGGCCAATCCAGGCCTACTCTCAGTCAAGCTGTATGTGCTGTGCTAAATCATGACACATTACTTCCTATCCTAAACTCTGCCATTCTGTATATGATGTGCTGAATCATGACCTATTACTTCCTAACCTAAACTCTGCCAGTCTTTATGTGATGTGCTAAATCATGACCTATTACTTCCTATCCTAAACTCTGCCAGTCTCTATATGATGTGCTAAATCATGACCCATTACTTCCTATCCTAAACTCTGCCATTCTGTATATGATGTGCTGAATCATGACCCATTACTTCCTAACTTAAACTCTGCCAGTCTCTATATGATGTGCTAAATCATGACCTATTTTACTTCCTATCCTAAACTCTGCCATTCTGTATATGATGTGCTAAATCATGACCCATTACTTCCTATCCTAAACTCTGCCAGTCTGTATATGATGTGCTAAATCATGACCTATTACTTCCTATCCTAAACTCTGCCATTCTGTATATGATGTGCTAAATCATGACCCATTACTTCCTAACCTAAACTCTGCCAGTCTGTATGTGCTGTGCTAAATCATGACCTATTACTTCCTATCCTAAACTCTGCCATTCTGTATATGATGTGCTAAATCATGACCCATTACTTCCTAACCTAAACTCTGCCAGTCTGTATGTGCTGTGCTAAATCATGACCTATTACTTCCTATCCTAAACTCTGCCATTCTGTATATGATGTGCTAAATCATGACCCATTACTTCCTATCCTAAACTCTGCCAGTCTGTGTGTGCTGTGCTGAATCATGACCCATTACTTCCTAACCTAAACTCTGCCATTCTGTATGTGCTGTGCTGAATCATGACCCATTACTTCCTAACCTAAACTCTGCCAGTCTGTATGTGCTGTGCTGAATTGTGAACTATTACTTCCTATCCTAAACTCTGCCAGTCTGTATGTGCTGTGCTGAATCATGACCCATTACTTCCTAACCTAAACTCTGCCAGTCTGTATGTGCTGTGCTGAATTGTGAACTATTACTTCCTAACCTAAACTCTGCCATTCTGTATGTGCTGTGCTGAATCATGACCCATTACTTCCTAACCTAAACTCTGCCAGTCTGTATGTGCTGTGCTGAATTGTGAACTATTACTTCCTAACCTAAACTCTGCCAGTCTGTATGTGCTGTGCTGAATCATGACCCATTACTTCCTAACCTAAACTCTGCCATTCTGTATGTGCTGTGCTAAATCATGACCTATTACTTCCTATCCTAAACTCTGCCATTCTGTATATGATGTGCTAAATCATGACCCATTACTTCCTAACCTAAACTCTGCCATTCTGTATGTGCTGTGCTGAATCATGACCCATTACTTCCTAACCTAAACTCTGCCAGTCTGTATGTGCTGTGCTAAATCATGACCTATTACTTCCTGTCCTAAACTCTGCCATTCTGTATGTGCTGTGCTGAATTGTGAACTATTACTTCCTAACCTAAACTCTGCCAGTCTGTATGTGCTGTGCTGAATCATGACCCATTACTTCCTAACCTAAACTCTGCCATTCTGTATGTGCTGTGCTGAATTGTGAACTATTACTTCCTATCTTAAACTCTGCCAGTCTGTATGTGCTGTGCTGAATCATGACCCATTACTTCCTAACCTAAACTCTGCCAGTCTGTATGTGCTGTGCTGAATTGTGAACTATTACTTCCTAACCTAAACTCTGCCAGTCTGTATGTGCTGTGCTGAATCATGACCTATTACTTCCTGTCTTAAACTCTGCCATTCTGTATGTGCTGTGCTGAATTGTGAACTATTACTTCCTAACCTAAACTCTGCCAGTCTGTATGTGCTGTGCTGAATCATGACCCATTACTTCCTAACCTAAACTCTGCCAGTCTGTATGTGCTGTGCTAAATCATGATCTATTACTTCCTATCCTAAACTCTGACATTCTGTATGTGCTGTGCTGAATTGTGAACTATTACTTCCTATCCTAAACTCTGCCAGGCTTGGCATTAGTTGAATTTTGGACCTATTTTCCATAGAGGTTTAAAAGACAGCAAAAGAAGAAGAATCATGACATAAAAGGTACACAGCTGCTGACAGAGCTGTTTGATGGGAAAGAAAAAACGGAGATGAAAAAAAAAAAGATGACATAATTCAAATTTCTATTATTGTAAGAAAAATCTTGAACTCTTTGTTATTTGATTTCTCAGAGCACCACCAGAATGCCATCATCCGTCTCGTCAGAAGCACAGATGTCATTTCGGTGACTGTCCTCCCTGCAGTTTTGTTTGTGGCAGATCCCTGGATGGATGCGGGCATGCCTGTCCCATTGTCTGTCATGATTCTGTCAAAACTAAAATACAAGATGAAGTAAGTCCAAGCAGAGAAACCAGTATTTAGGGCTGGTATTTCCAAGGGTTCTTGAACATATATGATAGTCAAGATGGAAATCTAATATGAAAACAAGCAGCTGATCATTTTGCAGACTCATTTACTCAAGACAACAGCATTGAAATCAACCGAGAGAAACAACAAGATATTTGAGAGAAAGAACAACATACAGGACAGAATAAAATAGCACTGGAGGCACCAGTCACACTCAGTGAATTGGAGCTAGCGATATCAAAACTGAAAATTAGACAGTCGTCAGGAGCTAGTGGATTCAATGAAATTATCAAGAACCTTAAAGAAGTACATCAGTGAACAGGGGCTGCACAGGAGTTGCACACAGATTATGATCAGAAGCTCGTGGTGTTTCAGATATGTATTTACACGTTTGACTGTTTATTGTTTGTTTTACTCTGAAAATTGGACAGTGAGGAAAACACATGGTAAAATTACTTTTATAAATGTAATAAGTAAAGTAAGGGACCCTTTTCACAAAAAATTTACTTTATAAATGTAATAAGTAATTAAAAGGACCCTTTTCACAAAAAATAATTACTCTATGAATGTATTAAAGTAAAGGACACTTTTCACAAAAAATTACTTTATGAATGTTATAAGTAATGTAAAGTAAAGGATGCTTTTCACCAAGAATTACTTTATAAATGTAATAAATAAAGTAAAGTACAGGACCCTTTAAAGAAAATTACTTTATGAATGTTATAAGTGATGCAAAGTTAAGGATGCTTTTAAACAGAAATTACTTTGTGAATGTAATAAGTAAAGTAAAGGACACTTTTCACATACCTTGAGGGTATTGAGCATATTGTCCTAGACATATTTTTTAATAGACCAATTGGCAATCGAGGGGTGATGTCATCAGTATCACATGGGCTGTCTTTACTTCCTCAAATATTCTATTTTTAGCCTAGGTTGACCTGGGAAACGAGGTCAATTTTAACAAATCAACCTCAGTTCAAATTAGGCCCCAAAACTACTGGCCCAGCAGGTAAGTGTGCCAAACACAGCACCACTGTGGCTCCCTCATAAATAATAACGTGTACACTTATTGAAAGAGAAAACTGGAGTATTCAAAGTGTACGCTGTCCTTGAGATTTTACGGTACATGTTACATTGTCACTGCCTAAACCAATATTGTAATCTATATATAACGGAACAGTCACAGAGCTTTCATACAGAATTAGGTTTACTGGTATTGTTAGAAAAGTCGTTACTTTGTGTTTATGAACAGACAGTTAGGAGTCAACGCTGGGCCCTCTGCCTTGATGAGGTCCCGCCTATATGTGTGACCCTTCAAGACAAACTCTATGAGACCAGTGAAGACCTCAGGCCTGCCTGTTTGTTACCCACGCTGGAATAGATTCATTTTATGACACCATTTGTGCTCTGTTAGTCAGATGTGAGTGAGCGACCATATAACAGTAGTTGGTACTACCTGCTTTCTGTTTGCGTCGAATGTTGGGCAGCGCTCACCAAACCCAACACCCCATGTGCCAAGGCTGAGAAGCGCAATTGGGAGGGTACAACCCTTATCCTGGTGTGAGGAAATGCAACTTAAGATTAAATGTCATGACAGGGCAGACCAGGCCCTAAGCCTTGGTCGGCTGCTGGCCTAAGACCAAAGCTCCGACAGGCAAACAGTTCGAGCATTACTTTGCTGATTTGGCAGCTTCTGCAGCTTGTCTTATTCCAGATGTATTAGTGTTACCTTTCCTCTGGAGTAAACTAGGCAGGCAGAGAGTGATCATGCTGCATGAGCAACCTATGGTCTCTGCAGTTCAACCCAGGCGGGTGATCCATACCTGGTCTTACATTCTTTTTTGAAGCACAGTGTGACAAACAATTGTCTGTCAAGATGGCCAGGTGCCAATGATTTGTGCTATGGAGAGGTATAACTCCGTACCTGGTCTTACCTTCTGTTTTGAAGCACAGTGTAACAAACTATTGTCTGTCAAAATGACCAGGTGCCAGTGATCTGTGCTCTGTATCCTCAGCTGTGTGTTGTTCTGAAATGAATTGATGGAAGATTTGATATCTTGTCTCTGGCAGGGTGTGAAAGCAGGCCCATGGGAACAGAGACCGGCCCGTTTTGAAAAACGCAGCAAGCCTTGCCCACCTTGTCAAGTTCCCATTCCTATAAGGTGCCTGGGTGGACATGAGGTATTCAGAATATTCCAGGAAGTTCAGTACATGTCTTCTTATTTCTGCCTCTTTTCTTTGTCTTCCTTATGTAAGCAGTGTGAGGTAAATTGTTGTCTAAGAATACTCAGAAGAATGCATTGTTAAAGGGAGGATAGCTGGAATATAAGTTAATGAACTCTACATTATACAAGGATATTAATGATTTAATGTTAGTTTGTCAGCGCAATAGTGATATCATGAAGGAGGGCAATCATCATCATGTGCCATGCTGATTAGAGTGGGCACTGATGGTTTGTCATCTCACATGACCACCAGTCCTGGATTATAGTGGGCACTGATGGTTTGTCATCTCACATGACCACCAGTCCTGGATTATAGTGGGCACTGATGGTTTGTCATCTCACATGACCACCAGTCCTGGATCAGGTCTATGTTCTTGTCCTGAGTATGCCATGTGGCCAAGCTGTCCAGGTATTTATCTCTTTGCCTTCCCCGTGTATACATATTTAGTGATGATAAACATAAATAGTGATCATATAGATAGTTACGCTGCTATTGAGACAACAGGTATTGGTAGAATCTTGACATTTGAGATGATGTGCTGGTGTACAGACAGGGCGGAGACAGTGAAAGTTTGTCTGTAGACTTACAGATGGCAGCAAACAGGGTGGCAGAGTGGTGCAGGAATCAGGGGCCGTTATAAACCCAGCAAGGCATCAGTTGTGTGGTACTCCCTGGATAACTGGATCGTGAAGACAGATGTCCCAGGCATTATGTTGAATGGATGTCCTCTTAGTAGAGAGAGTAAATTGAAGTACTTGGGTATAGGTTTATACCTTTTAAGGATCATGTGGAGGATTTGGTGGTGCAGGCTGGTAAGGGACTTAATGCATTGAGGGCAATGGCAGAAACGGGTAGAGCATAGTATGCTTTACAGGCTCTTTCAGCAGTTAATAATTTCTGTCATTGAGTATGGTTTTTGGCTGCTAATACTAATAGTATCAAAGAGCCAGCTTGAAAGGTTGGAGCGCATACAGAATGCTGTCATGTGGGTAATCTTGGGGTGCACAAAGGACACACCAATTATATGCATGAGGCATATCCTGGCGCTACCAACAATGATGGATAGGCATAGGGTCCTTCAGGCCATATGGTACCTGAGAGTTGCCGCAGATAGGGATCATCCGCTGCATGCAGCAATGGATATGGTAAAGGGTCATAGACTAAGACGAGGCAGGTCCTAGATGGCACAGGCGGAATTTTCTATAAGTCAGGTGTGTGATCTAGAGACCATCAATCGTGAAAAAAGAGTGGGTTGAAGTACCGGAAGACATGTTGGACTGGCACAAGGTAATAGTAACACTGGGTCGTGAGTGCAGAGAATGGGTGGGAGTTTGAGATGCAACAACTGATCCAGAGTAACACACATCAAGGCGACATAGTGATGTACAGTGATGAGAAACAGACAGTGGTTGGGGCTTCATTGCAAAGGCTAATGGACGATTCTTGAAAAAGGAGAGTATGGCATATAAGACTACGACCTCCAGCATGAGAATGGAGGTGGAAGCGGTAACAGCGGCATTCCGTTGGATAGAGGAGACCACTTCAGCACATATTGACGGACTCTAAAAGTACGCTTAGTAAGGTTGAGAAAGGACTTTTTCATGTGGAATGGCTCACATTGCTTCAGAGGTCACTGATAGTGACACACATTGTATTCATTACGAGTCTCAAAGAGTATGCTTAGTACGGTGGAGAAAGAAATGTTCTGTGTGGAATTGTTCACCTTGCTTCAGAGGTCACAGATAATGACATACATTGTATTCATTACGGACTCAAAGAGTATGCTTAGTAAGATGGAGAAAAATGTTTCGTGTGGAATGGCTATCATCGCTTCAGAGGTCACAGATAGTGATAATTGTATGGATTTTTTGCCCTGGCCATGAACAGGCTGATATGCTGGCAGGGAATGCACCTCTTGGTGGTAGATTATTACCTATGGACAAAGGGGAGGTTTTCGTGCGCCTGTGGGACCAGGTGGAGAAGGCAGAGGAACAGATTGAGAACCCGTATGTGGAAAGAATGAGATTGCGAGGGATCGGCAGGGGTTCTGGAAGAATCTCAAAACTGAGAGGGAAGACCAGGAGAACTTTCAATCAGATAGCGCTGGGAACAGTTAGTAGTGTGACTTTTCGCTGGCTGTTGAACGAGGTGACAGAGCGTGTATGGGAATGTCCTGAGTGCAGTGATGTCGGTTCTTAGCTCAACTCAACTCAATATAGATAGTTGGTGATGAAATACATATTTAGTGATGATATGCATATTTAGTGATGATATATATAGTATCATATACATATTTTGTAATTATATATATATTTAATTGTTTCTGACATGAACTACATGTCTGGAAAAATTGCGGCTGCTGGTTGCTGAACTAACTGGGTTTGCCTTATGCAGTAACGTATGGCTGCTGGTTTTCTAGTGACCGCCGCTTCCATCAACGATGAACTGTATTTTTCGTGACATACTCTTTTGTTGACATTCTGGCAGTGGCATTATGCATAGTATACCTGTGCGGGATGTTGGTTTGTCTAGCCATGAAGTTGGAACCGCGACTAACTGACTAACAAACTAAGATATATATTTAGTGATGATATACGTATTAGTTCTGTTTCCAATTTGTTGGTTCTTTTTCCTGTTATTACCAGTTTACTATTATGTCTATATCAGCATTACACTAAGCACGAATGTGGAAATCCCAACACGAAGCCTCATCAGCGCGGGTTGGAAGTGAAATAATTATGAAAATGTTAAATGCTTCTCTTGTTGAATTAGCTCATGCCCCAGCTAAACCTTACATTTGGAATTTTCTACATTTCTTTCAGACATCGGAAATACCTTGTTTCAGAGTGAAGCCATACTCCTGTGGCCGAAAGTGTGGACGCAGCTTAGCGTGTGGAAATCATACATGTGAATTACCGTGCCACATGGTGACTGATGCTCCAGATATATATACTGTAAGTACTGAGTGTGATCTTTATTATGATTCTTTATTTGAATCAGGGCATCATCTTCTACCTTTTGTCTTCCAATGGATCATAGGCACTTAACCTATCAAGCCAAGCCCTTTGTAGACTTGTTCATGATAGTGCATCATCTAGATATGCTTATGTGAAATGTGTTTGCAGGTTGTGTCTGTGGCTGTATGATGGTTACTTGACTTGCTTATCAACACAGTGGTTTCTGGGTTTAATCTCTTATAGAGCAAGCTGCACAAATGATTTTAACTGACTGTCACAAGGTAGTCATCTTCACTGATGTTCTACCAGTACTACAGGATCTTGGCGGTTCTAAGCTCTTACAACTGAGAAATCCACTATGCAAGGTTATTGCCACACAGCAGACCATACTGCAGAGGGAGCCATCTACTTGTAAAGTACCTGGAAGTGAAAAGGCAGATAAACTTACTAAGATGAGTTGAGTTGAGTCAAGAACCAACATCACAGCACTCGGACATTCCCATACATGCTCCGTCCTCATCTTCAACAGCCAGTGAAGAGTCCCAATACTAATGGTATCAGTAGCAGTCTGATTATGTCTCCATGTGGCCTTACCTCGTAGTCCTGAGTGTCTGCAAGATTCTCTGATGACTCCCTACAGCACCATTCTCTCCCAGCCATGATGATCTGTCTGTTCTTCTGCACTGTACACACAATTCCACAGGGCCTCGGCCACATCCACCTTATCATGCACCAATCCCCCATCAAGTGGTGCAGACCCAGCCAATCTGTCCGCCTGCTTGTTTCCCACTACACCAGCATGTCCTGGGAGAAAAATCCAAACATGTTATTTTTAAATTGAAGCCTGCCACTCTGCCTGAAGCATGCATGTCTTCCCCCTTCTCATCACACTTTGTGAGTCATTAAATCATGACACATGTGTGCTGTTTGTCTTCCTGCCAGCGGAACTCCACTGTGACTGCCTCCACCTCCATTCTCATACTAGATGCTGTAGTATCATATGCCAGGCTCTCCTGCACCAAACACTGTCCGCTAACCTTTGCCACAAACCCCCAAACACTTCTTTCACTCTTATCACAGAGCCATCCGTGTAGATGATTATTTGCTAAATGGGAGGAGAATGAGAACAAGAAGATAATAAAGAATCATCCTTTGACAAAGAATGAGAGCTATTCAGGCTGTTTAAAAAGTACAGAATCAACTCAACAATGACTACCACACTGTTTTTCAACAGTTACGACACTTTACCTCAGTGTGGGACATAATAGACTGAATAAAGACAAGTAGTCTTCTTCTCTGCTTCACCACTTTTCACATGTCAACTAAGCAGACGTACAGTGAGCTAAGAAAGATATCTTGGCCCATCGAGGTATAACTAAACTCCAAGCTGGATGGAACTAGGGTTTAATCTCCAGAAGTGGTGGGTGTTTTATCCAACTTGCATGGTACTGTGGGTTGACCCAGCCTTACAAAATGTGTTCCAGAGATTTAGCTGGGAAGGGACTAACGAACAAACTTTATTTTCAAAGGCTTAAGAATTGGGCACGCAAGCCCATCTAACATCCTGCCCTTCTTACCTCTCTGCTCTCATAAATTATTTAATTCATACATACTTATGAAGCTAATCTTAGACGACAGAAACAATATGCATTATAAACGCATGGAAAATGTGAATTAACCCTTTACAGAGCAGACGCTTGTCCGTTTTTTAGCCCTGAACGGGCAAGATTTTTTCAGGTTCTGTAAAATTCCGGGTTGCGTTAGTAAAATCATCACAAATAAGTTGTTAGTCAACCGATTTTAGTTAAATAAACAACACAATGAAGGGAAAAGCATGCAGAATATGTTACTCACATGATTGTTGTCGGTAATCCATATATGAACACAAATATTTACGAAATACAGCATGTTGTTTGTGATTTTCCGTCATCTGTACGGCAATTTACAAACACATTTTCAGAATCATAATCATTTTGTTTAAAAGTTCGACTCACGACTGCTAATGCAAAGTAACGCTTTTCACTGATATCTAGCTGCGATTAATAGTCAACTTTGTGCCCTTTAATGTTACTTAAATTGAACCTAGCGAAATCTCGGCTATCACTTGAAGAATCGCCGAAATCCACTTTGAAAAACTAAGCGTAAAAACCCTGAAAACTTTCAAAAAAAAGTCTGTAAAAGTCCATTCAAATTCATAGTAGGTGCTTACAAATGGCGGCCATGTTGTCAAGCTATCAGCGAAAGCAGCCTTCAGAAATATCGGAAAGTCGAGAGATCGCGTTTTTACAATGCATAATAGTATCGGGCGTTTTGGGACGTTCCGCCCATTTACGGTATCGGACAGAAATGGCCGTTCCACCCTGTAAAGGGTTAATCAATCATCCATGATTCACTAAAACTGATGTTAGACATGGCTATAGCTAAGGTAGATGTGTGTGACTTATCACACTTAGGAGAATGTTTATTATACCATTTGTCCTTTCAGATAATAATTATTATTATTAGGAACAGTAAAGAAGCCTGGCATTTTCACTGCACACATCAACAGCTTATGTGCCAATTGGTCATCCAAGGTGGAATAACCATTGTGAAAAATCATATGTGAATGACTTTCAAAGGGACTAAATACACAGTGGAGGTGGCCACTGGAGAAGCCAGATTTCTATATTCCATTCCATTGGCACCTTGCCATCTTGACAGACGATAGTTTGTGCTTTAAAAAGGCATAATAACTTTTAACTATGGCGGTAGCGAGTGTGACTGATAAGGCCAATTTGCGCTGTAAATGTCCGTTCACAGTGGGTGCATCTGAACACGTGGTCATTTCCACCATCATGCACCATCTTACGTCTCAAACGCTTGGTGTGTGACTTTTCTGCAATAATTTTCTCCTTTGACTTTATTCCATTTCTGATATTTGCCCTCCATGCAACACGTTCAGCGGCGACTTGCTCCCAATGTGCATTATCAATGCCTGTATCAATCATGTCCCGCGTACACACATCTTTGTATCGTAGTAGAGGCCGACCCTGAGATCTCTTACCCATCTGTAATTCACCAAAAAAGATATCCTTTGGTATTCTACCATCATCCATCCTCCTAAGATGTCCTATCCATCTAAGTCTACGAAGACTGAGCATGGAATAAACTGTCACACAACCTGATCTTTCCAATACTTCAGTATTTGTGATTTTGTCTTGCCACTTAATACCAAGAATTCTTCGCAAACACCGCATATGAAAGCTGTTTAAATTGTTCTCTTGGTGTGAGTAAGTTGTCCAGGTTTCACTGCCATAGAGAAGAGTACTAAGGACACAGGCTTGATAGACAAGGACTTTTGTTTTGGCAGTAAGCTTCCTGTTCTCCCAGACTCTTTTTCTTAACCTGTTCATTGTTGTTGCTGCCTTACCAATCCGGATGTTGATTTCCTGATCTAGGGATAATTTGCTATTAACCACTGATCCTAGATATGTAAAATGGTCTACTATCTCTAGTTCAGCGTCGTCAATAAAGATTGATGGTACCCCATGTGCACCTTGTGACATAATCTGTGTCTTCTTTTTGCTAATTGTTAAACCAAATTCAGAACAAGCATTGGAGAATGCAGATAGTAGACATTGCAATTCTTCCTCAGAGTGGGTCGTAACTGCAGCATCATCTGCAAAAAGCAACTCTCTGATCAGTACCCTCCTAATTTTGGTCTTAGCCTTCAATCTCTGAGCATTGTAGAGGCCGCCATCTGAGCGTGAGTGAATGTATATACCACCATCCTGATCACGAAATGCATATTTCAGTAGAAGTGAAAAGTATATTCCAAAGAGGGTGGGAGCTAGTACACAACCTTGCTTAACTCCACTCTTGATTTCAAATTCTTCAGAAGTTGCACCATCAAACTTGATTATACCCTTCATGCCTGTGTGGAACGATTCCACAATGGACAGAAGAGTTGGTGGGCAGCCAATCTTCTTTAGTGCCTTGAACAGACCCTCACGACTGACCAAATCAAATGCCTTTGTGAGGTCGATGAAGGCAATAAACAGTGGCTGATTCTGTTCACGGCATTTTTCTTGCATTTGTCGCAATGAGAATATCATATCAGTGGTAGACCGGTTCTGTCGAAAGCCACACTGTGATTCGGGGTAGACTTGATCTCCTAGGACTTGAAGTCTGCGCAGAACAATTCTGGCAAATACTTTTCCAACAATACACAGAAGTGAGATACCCCTATAGTTGTTGCAGTCGCTCCGATCGCCCTTGTTCTTGTAGTGTTATGATGCTTGAATCTTTGAAATCCCGTGGGACTTGTCCTTCACGCCAGCATAGCTCTATTAGCTGGTGGATCTGTATAGTGAGTGTGTCTTGCCCACTCCTGATAACCTCTATTGGAATCCCATCCTTACCTGGAGCCTTGCCAGATGCAAGTTCATTTATAGCACACTTAACTTCTGTTATGGTGGGAAGTGTGTCCAGGTGGTCAAGAGTTGGTAGAGCTAGTTTGGTCTCACTTGAGTAAAGCTCCAAATAGTGCTCTACCCATCTGTCCATCTGCCGTTTCTTGTCAGTGATGATTTCTCCAGTCAAGGTTTTCAATGGTGCACTTCTTTTGATCACTGGACCACAGGCTTTCTTTATTCCTTCATACATGCTTCTTATGTCTCCCTTATCACTTGCGATTTGAATGGACTCACATAACTTGATCCAATAATCATTTGCACACTGCCTGGCAGCCTTTTGCACATCCTTCCTAGCTTGCCTTAGCTCACTCAGAGTGTTACGCGTTGGTCTTTCCTTGTTTCTTAAGAGAGCTTTCTTCTTCTTACCAATCAAGGGCTGCAGAGTCTCGCTGTTGGCCGCAAACCAGTCCTGCCTCTTATAATCCACAGTGCCGTAAACCCCTACGGCAGTTTTATAAAGAGTTTCCTTAATTTGACCCCACTTTTCATTTACTGTACAATTTTCTGGTGTATCAGTGAAAGCGTCTTCAAGTTGCTGTTGAAACTGAAAGCACTTTTCAGGATCATGAGTGTTAATAATATTAATCCTGGGGCTAGATTTGTGTTTAGCTGTGTAGATTCTCTTTGGTCTCAGTCTAACCCTTGCAACAACCAAAGAATGATCCGTATCACAGTCAGCACTGCGGTAACTACGAGTCAATGATATATGGTTCAGATGTTGTCTCCGTGTGATGATGAAGTCCAGCTGGTGCCAATGGCCGGATCTTGGATGTTTCCATGTGACCTTATGCATCTCTTTTGTTTTAAAAAAAGAGTTTGTAATACATAGGTCATTACTGGTGCAATGCTCCAGCAGCCTTTGCCCATTTTCATTCATGCGACCGATGTTGTATTTTCCAAGGCACACTGGCCATGAACTCGAGTCTTTGCCCACACGAGCATTGAAATCACCGAGCATATAAATGTAGTCAGATTTTGGAACTGCCTTGATCACGGAGTCTAACTCCTCATAGAAAAAATCCTTCACATCATCAGAGGAATCGAGTGTCGGTGCATATGCAGTAATAATGGTGGCAAACCCACAAGAGGTTGCCAAGCGCAGGGACAATAGTCTTTCATTTCCTCCTGCTGGAATTTCAATCATTCCCAGTAGCGAATTCTTCACTGCAAAGCCCACACCGTGTTGCCTTTTTTCTGCCTGCCCTCTACCCTTCCAGAAAAAGGTGTAGTTGTTTTCCCTGAGTGACCCTTCCTCAGCGAGGCGAGTCTCCTGCAGGCCAGCAATATCAATGTTAAGACGATTGAGTTCGGCATCAATCACAGCCGTTTTTCTCACATCGTCAATATTGGTGAAGTCAGTGGAAAATCCTGGACACATGGTTCTCACGTTCCAGGTTGCAAGCCGTAGCTTGAGGTTTCTATTTTTATTTTTGTTTGTACCTGGTGCATTGGTTTTACAGCCTGCGATTCAGATTTTGTCCTAGCCCCAAGCACCCATTGAAGCAAGCAGGCTGTGGCGGATCAGCACCCAATTGGCTGGGGGCTGCCCAGCTTGAGGCGGGCGGTAGCTGATCAGTGACACCTATAGGTGTCTCCCACCGTCAGAGGCAACGCGTGGCGCCCCATGTCTACGCCAACTGACAAGGACTTATAACCCGTAACAATTGCCTCTCGCTTTGATTCCGAGACCAGTTAAGACCAGGGATGGAGTTATTGCCTCTCCATAGCACAAAGCCTGGGCTAAAATATAGAGATCATGTGTTGCCCATGCAGCATGATCCCTCTCTCGGCCTGCCTAGTTCACTCCAGAGGAAAGGTAACACCCCTACATCTGGAACAAGACAAGCTGCAGAAGCTGCCGGATCAGCAAAGCAATGCTCTAACTGTCCGCCTGTCGGAGCTTCGATCCTAGACCAGTCGCCAACCAAGGCTTAGGACCTGGTCTGCCCTGCCATGACAATTTTGTCTTTAGCTTGCATTTCCTCGCGCCAGGGTAAGGCTTGTACCCTCCCAATTGCGCTCTTCCGCCCGAAGCCGTTGGCACAATGTGGGGTGTCGGGTTTGGTAAGCGCCGCCCAACGTTCGGCGCTAGCAGAAACCAGGTAGTACCGTCTACTGTTATATGGTAGCTCAGTCATATCTGACTAAGACCTGACCCCCCCAGATTTCTATATTATGTTGTGGGTAAATGTAGAAAATGTGACAGCACACTTCACAATGCATGGGACTCAGGGGCAATAGCTAGTTAGTTAGTCGCAGTTCCAACTTCACAGCAACGGGTCGTGCTCATTATGCTCCATTCCTGTGCCAGTGAATATCACACAAAACGCTCCCCACTGCCCAATGTGAAAAGTGGAAAAGACGAGTCTCGATAAACAACAGCCCGCACAGATACACTGTGCATAATACCGCTGCCAGAATGTCAACACAATAGTCCCCCACGAAACACCCAGTTCATCTCTGATGGAATCGGCAGTCATTTTCCCATCTGGATATTTCCTAGATGTTCACCCACACAGTCCACGAAAATACAATTCATCATCAATGGCACTGGCAGTCAACCAGAAGCCCAGCAGCCACGCATTTCTGCATAAGGCAAAAACTGGTCAACTCTGGGACATAGCCATCTGCCATCGCTCCGAACATGCAGTCACGTTCCAGAACACCTCGGGCAGATTCAAAAGCATTTCACACGAAACTCACAGCTCTCAGTGTCACGCCATGCACTCATTCAGTAGCAGGGCGACGGAACCATCAAGCCTCCTTAGTCTCCTCTTACAACATGCGTGGTAGGCTACAGTGTTGCTATTCTTTGCCTCCCTTATGGGCCCCGGCAACATACGGGAGGCAATAGCTAATAACACATACACATTTGAGACTGTAAGAGTGAATGAAGTTATGTCTTATTATTGTTATTTGCTGCCAAGCTCTTTAAGCTTTTCATATACATCTCTTTCTACCTTCTTTTGCTTCTCTTGTCTAGTATTTTCCCTGTATACAGCTCATTTCTCTATTACACGGCTTCCTTTGAAGTTCTGTAAATTAACATTATAATTATTCTGAATTCTCCAAAGGCCGGGACGGAATGCCAGCCATGTGATCTAGGCTGTGAAGCACCAAGACCAAACGGATGTACTCACCCTTGTGTGCGGCCATGCCACCTTCCACCCTGCCCACCCTGCCAGATGATGATTCGCATGCGCTGTCACTGCCAGACCCTGGTCAAGCACATTGAGTGTCACAAATGGAATGCAGCGTCACAGAAACAGCATGACACACTGAAGTCGTGTGGGCAGCCCTGTCCGAAAGAGGTGAATATCTGCTTTAGTATTAGTTCATAATTAAGTCAAGGGCCCTGTCTTAAGACACACTGGACATGTGGAGCTAGGCCCATATTTGCATAGATAAACCAGAACTGGGTGAGCAATGGGGTCAGTATCACAGTGGCCATCTTTACTTCCCAAGGCATTCCTTGGTACCCATTTTAGGTCGGGTCGACTTGGGAACCCAGGTCCATTTTGAAAATGTGAATCTGCCCCAATGTGGGTCAAACCCATGACCATCAGGTCAGTAGATGTGTGTCTAGCTACTGCGCTATCATGGCTCCCTCTTTAGTGTACATTTGTACCAGAGTACAATTGTACCTGAGTACAAATTTTTGTTCTTTCATTTCTCTGTATCATTTTATAGGTAAATTGGAGCATATATCGCGGAGCATTTAGGGCAGTGGTTCTCAACCTTTTTGGCCCATGCACCCCTTCACCATATGTTCAGAATGTCATCCCCCCGCCCCCTTTCATATTTCCTCCCTATAAATCCCCCCCCCCCCCATCCCCTTACACTATATGTAAAGATGGAAGCTAAATTTAATAACACAAATAACACATACTAGAACAAGTCTAGATGTCTACATAAAACGTGATTTGCAGGTCTACTAACATTATAAAACACGTTTCAGAAGAGCGAGAAGTAAATAACAGTAAAGTATGGAGGGAAAAAAACAATTTCAAGTAATCGGTTCTTGTATTAACGCGATCTTGAAATAATCATAATTCCTTCCCCCCTGGAAACTCTAAAATTCACCCTGGGGGGAAATTCACCACCGGTTGAAAACCACTGATTTAGGGAAAGCAAAGAAAAGTAACACTGTAGACTACCATGCATGTCATAAGAGGCAACAAAGAATGGTTGGGGTTAGCTACACAGTCCTGTAGCAAACCTTAGCTGCAAAACCCAACCATCCATGAACAAGTCTAAAGGTTAGGGAAAAGGAAAAACTCAGCCAACCAAGGAGAAAGGAGGCTCTTCTCCTAGAAGTGATGCAGAGAAAGCCGCAAGGAGCCTGATCTAGATTGCCGATTTACTTCCTGTCACCTAGAGAAATCTCCAGAATTGGCACCTGGAATGCTAGAACTATGTATGAATTGGGAATAGGCAGCACTGGGATATAAGAAATGAAATAAAGGATTAGCATCTTGGGATTATGCAATACAAGGAGGAACAGAGCAGGCACAAAGCTTCTAAACAGTGCTGTCAGTGAATCTTCAGCCTTTTCAGATTGTTAAATGATATGTATGGTAATTTATTTGAGATGTTTATATTATTGTTAAATAATATGTATGGTAATTTGGTTGAGATACTTATATTAGCTTTAATAGCCTTTAACTAGGAGATTAAATGTATATTTCAGGATTATTTTATAGCCCTGAATCTTAATACTTAATTTTATTCCGTAATTGGTGTTAACATCAGATGAATGTTCTTTGTTTGAACGTTTACTTTGATCAACATGTAACCTGTATTGCCAAATGCTTGAACTTCCTATAATTCCCATCCTCCCAGATGCCGTGTGGGCATCCCTGCGGGGCTGTGTGCCACAGTGGGCCGTGCCCCAACACTGACCGCTGTCAGAAGAAAGTCACCCTCAAGTGTAGGTGTAAGAAGATCAAGAAAGATGTGGTGTGTGCAGACAGGGGAACTGTGTCCAAGCTGGAGTGTGATTCTAACTGTAGATCTAACCTGAAGGTGGGTGTCTTTCTTTCTTCTGTGTAGTGCCTGCTGCCTAACTTGTTATGCCCTCTCTCTTAATGCTCTTCTGTCATGGCAGGTCATATCAGGTCTTGGTCGGCAACTGGTCTAGGATCGAAGCTCTGACAGGCAGCCAATAAATGCTGGGGCTGACTGCTACATCATGCAAAGGACGTGCAACTAACTTTATAGTCTCAATTGATGCACAGAGCATTGAGATTATGGAAAAGGATATTTGCTTTTCCTTTTCTTGACATATCTTCGAATATTCTGTTGTGGGTAGGTGTTCTAATTTTGAATATTCATTAGATCAGTGTCACTGAGTTCTTCTTCCTCTTCTTCTGCGTTCATCCAGAATGTTATTTTAGACGTAATTGCATTGTGCCTGTTTCTCTGAAATAATTGCTCAGAAAATATTGTTTTCAACTGGATTCAGTTCCAATTCTTTTCAAGGTTGGTGTGGAGCCACACCTTTCAGCCACACGCACTATTTTCTGTTTTTCTTCTTTTTCTGTGTTCATTGGATTGTTAAAAACTTCTCACATGGTATTTGCACTGAGTCTGCTTACAGAAAAGGTGTCATTTCCCCCATTTGAGTGACATATTCAACCTCTTCCTGGCATTTGTTGGCCAGGTTGGCCTTTACATTACCTCCGTTTGTTACTGATTCATATCTTCAGTAGAATGTTAAGAACCTCATAGATGGCTAAAGAATAACAATATCCAAATACTGCAAGAGACCAGTTCACAAAGACATTTGACTGCCTACTTGAGACATGAAGATCTCGAGAAAGTTGGGACAACTGGGAAGATGGAGGGTGATAGAGACCGAGGAAGACAATGCTGAAAGTAGCATGGAAGGTGATCAGCAATCAGATTATCGCATGTACCATTGGCCATGATTGGTATTTTCAGTGGTTTCCTGCATCATGGTTTTACAGGAAATGAAGCATCCAACATTCTGGAAAAAGCAACAAAGAGTGATTGTTTTGCCACATTATCACACATCTGTGCAGTATAGAGGGACTAAAGTTGTATGAGAGAATCGCCAGTGTGGAGCTTAGTGAAAGAAATAGATTCCAATGGCTCAAGAGGTGAGGGAGAGGGAAAGCGCCGGTACTTGGTTGGACACAAACCTGAGAATAGTATAACTAGAAAGGCCTTTGTAGGTCAGCATGGCCGAATGGATAGGAACGTATGTTCTTAAACATCTGTTGTGCTGATGCTGAGGTAAGGGGTTCAACCTCTACACCGGACAGTTGGACTAAAATGTTGACCTCTTGTCCTTGACTTGGGGATGTAAATTACAAGTACCTCTGAAGTCAGTGGGTTCACCTGAAGACGAGGGACACTGTTAATAAGGAAAGCTAATACACATTCAAAATTCAGTCCAGCACTACTTGAAGTAGTGTGTGTGGACTACGCTTAAGTTCAAAGCGAGCGAGCACCCAAAAAAAAGTCCTGTCACTGGAACCCCCAGGGCAAATCAAATAGCAGGAGACATAAAAACACACAGAGATAAGAGCTATAAATAGATTATTATTATGAGGAAGACATGGTGCATGCTTCATGAGATAGCAACAGAAAGGACAGCACGGCTTGAGTTGGTTGAGTCCCATCCCCCAATAGGGATGTAGAACAGAAGAAAGAAGAAGAGCTCACTGAAAAGAAAGTCAGACACACACCAGATGAAAGCGTATAAGATCTTATCCAAGTGCTAGACAGAAGATGGCAAACCAGCATTTTTAGACTCCCCAAAAGACACTAGTCCACATACCCATCTGTGCACAATGAAAGCTCGCCACAATGACCTTGCACTTGCCAAAATGGCTCCCATTCCAGAACACATGCTGCAAATGTGCTGTCTCTTTGGTCAGGAACTGGCCGCAGGAGATGTAAGTTGAAGAGAAGTTATGGGATACCTGCAACAAAATCACCTACAGGGTTTGATCTGTGCAACCTGTGATATTGTCTTTCCTCCATAGAGATTGCTGGAGGGCCACAGTTGCCTGCCGGTCCAGTGGTCATGTGTTCAAATCCCCTAATGGGCAGGGATTTATGAGTTTCACTGTAAGTGAGCTACCAGGTCAATCTAGCCTTAACTTGGTACCAGGAAATATCCTGGGAAGAGAAGGTGGCTGGTGTGATATTGACCACTTGACCCGTTGTGTGCCGATGGGTGTACAAATATAGGGATGGTGCCATGAACCAAGTATATACTGACCCCATGACCCGCTGGATGCCGATGGGTGTACAAATATAGGGATGGTGCCATGAACCAAGTATATACTGATCCCATGACCCGCTGGATGCCGATGGGTGTACAAATATAGGGATGGTGCCATGAACCAAGTATATACTGATCCCATGACCCGTTGTGTGCCGATAGGTGTACAAATGTAGGGATGGTGCCATGAACCAAGTATATACTGACCCCATGACCCGTTGTGTGCCGATGGGTGTACAAATGTAGGGATGGTGCCATGAACCAAGTATATACTGACCCCATGACCCGCTGGATGTCGATGGGTGTACAAATGTAGGGATGATGCCATGAACCAAGTATATACTGACCCCATGACCCGTTGTGTGCCGATGGGTGTACAAATGTAGGGATGGTGCCATGAACCAAGTATATACTGACCCCATGACCCGCTGGATGCCAATGGGTGTACAAATGTAGGGATGGTGCCATGAACCAAGTATATACTGACCCCATGACCCGCTGGATGCCGATGGGTGTACAAATGTAGGGATGGTGCCATGAACCAAGTATATACTGACCCCATGACCCGTTGTGTGCCGATGGGTGTACAAATATAAGGATGGTGCCATGAACCAAGTATATACTGACCCCATGACCCGCTGGATGCCGATGGGTGTACAAATGTAGGGATGGTGCCATGAACCAAGTATATACTGACCCCATGACCCGTTGTGTGCCGATGGGTGTACAAATGTAGGGATGGTGCCATGAACCAAGTATATACTGACCCCATGACCCGTTGTGTGCCGATGGGTGTACAAATGTAGGGATGGTGCCATGAACCAAGTATATACTGACCCCATGACCTGCTGGATGCTGATGGGTGTACAAATATAGGGATGGTGCCATGAACCAAGTACATACTGACCCCATGACCCGTTGTGTGCCGATGGGTGTACAAATATAAGGATGGTGCCATGAACCAAGTATATACTGACCCCATGACCCGCTGGATGCCGATGGGTGTACAAATGTAGGGATGGTGCCATGAACCAAGTATATACTGACCCCATGACCCGTTGTGTGCCGATGGGTGTACAAATGTAGGGATGGTGCCATGAACCAAGTATATACTGACCCCATGACCCGTTGTGTGCCGATGGGTGTACAAATGTAGGGATGGTGCCATGAACCAAGTATATACTGACCCCATGACCTGCTGGATGCTGATGGGTGTACAAATATAGGGATGGTGCCATGAACCAAGTACATACTGACCCCATGACCCGTTGTGTGCCGATGGGTGTACAAATGTAGGGATGGTGCCATGAACCAAGTATATACTGACCCCATGACCCGCTGGATGCCGATGGGTATGCAAATATGGAGATGGTGCCATGAACCAAGTATGTATTGACTCCATGACCCCGCTGCATGCCGATGGGTATAAAATTATGGGGATGGTGCCATGAACCAAGTATGTATTGACCCCATGACCCGCTGGATGCCGATGGGTATAAAATTATGGGGATGGTGCCATGAACCAAGTATATATTGACCCCATGACCCGCTGGATGCTGATGGGTATAAAATTATGGGGATGGTGGCATGAACCAAGTATGTAGTGACCCCATGACCCGCTGGATACCGATGGGTATAAAAATATGGGGATGGTGCCATGAACTAAGTATGTATTGACCCCATGACCTGCTGGATGCCGATGGGTATGCAAATATGGGGATGGTGCCATGAACAAAGTAAATATTGACCCTATGACCCGCTGGATGCTGATGGATATACAAATATGAGGATGGTGCCATGAACCAAGTATATATTGACCCCATGACCCGCTGGATGCCGATAGGTGTTTAAATGTGGGGATGGTACCCTGAACCAAGTACAGCTCATGGCATGAAAAGGGGTCCTGTACTTGTTACCTGTAACGACATCCTACTGACAGCTGAATTCATGGAGACAACTTCATCTCTCTGTTTAATCTGCCCAGCATCGCAGACTGATGTCTGACATTTTAAAAAGCAATTGAAGTGTCAATGTTTATTGTAGGCACAAAGTGAATTTCTTGAGTGTTGAGTTGTAATAATTTCATGATTGGAAACGTCATGTTTTGTTCTTGTATATTTCAGAATGTTGATGAATTGACAAAGCAGAAGGAGGAGGAAGAGAAAAAGAAACAAGAAGCAGAACTCTTGGAATATGAGCGAATGATGAAAGGACGAAAGAAGAAGCATAGGAAACAGAGAGAAGAAGTGCAAGAGGAGACATTTTGGAGCAAATACAAAATATTCATGATAGTTTTTATATTGGGTATTGTTGCAGCTAGTGGTGTCATGTTGTATATAAACATGGAATTTTGATGTTAGAATATACCGAATTATGTTTTGTTAAAACGTAATGTATTATTATTTACCTGACAAGGGAATCCTTGAAAATGGTTTCACAGATGAATGTTAAATATACCATGGACAGCCAGCTTAAGTATTTCATGTGTTCTGACAGAGGCTAGTTCAGTGTGAATCCTCTGGAAGACTGGAATCCTTCATTGTTAAGTCTGATTAATTTTCTTCTGGGTTTTGAGTTGGAACCTGTTGACAGTAAAATGCTTAAAATGTGCGCAGGAAACATGACCAACCTAAGGCTGATCCCAACCAGGCCTGATCCCAGACAGGCCTGATCCCAGCCAGGCCTGATCCCAGCCAGGTTGAATTACGACCAGGTTACATTCTAATATATCTCTCTGCAAATTTGAAATTCTATGGCCAGTCTTGTACTCCCTGCTGGCTTCTTTTTTGTTTTTGGGTGCTTGCTCGCTTTGAACTGAGCGTAATCCATACATGATACTTACAGTGGTACTGCGCTTAATTTTGAATGTGGATTAGCTTTTCCTAATACCAGTGTCCCTCGCTATCAGGTAAACCCACTCCGACTTCTGAGCTACTTGTAATTTACATCCCTAAGTCAACATTTTAGTTCAGCTGACCTGTTTAGAGGGTGAACCCTCTACTTCAGCATCAGCACACCGGAAGTTTAAGAATGAGTGCTCTTATCCATGCTGACCTGCCCTGCTGGCTTCTGAGCTTGGAGAGAGGGAGGTGAGCTCATTAAGACAGCCCCCGTGGCACTGGGCCGTGAGGAAAGTCTGTGCACCATCCTCAAAGAGATGGAGAGAGTGTGTGTATGTATGAGTAAATATTTGTTAGTGTGATTATGGGTTATATGTGTCTATCTGAGGGAGTGTGTATTTGTGTGTTATTGAGTGGGTGTATAACTGAGAGTTTGTGTAAATTATGTATGTATGTATGTGATTGTGCGTGCATTTGTGTGTATGTCTGCCTGTCTGCTTCATAACATGGTAATATGCATTGTTTATGTTCACAGCATTCAGTTGATTGTTTTTTCTTCGATGTGAATGTAGCAAGCAAAATAGATAATTGATCTAGGAAAGATGAGTGGTTGGAAGGGCTGAATGTAAGACGGACCTGCATGCCCAATTTGTGACACTTTGAAAATAAAGTTTGTTCATTTGTTTACTCTAATAAATGCAAGTCCTTTTCAATGTCAAAACATCTGACTGTCCAGATAATTCGTTAAATAACCAACCAAGCCCAAACACCCTGAATGTCAAAACATCTGACTGTCCAGATAATTTGTCCAATAACCAACCAAGTCTGATGCCATAGCCATTCAGATCAGCTGAGCTTCATGGCGACTGGAATCTGTCAAAGTGAGGTTCATATAGAGACCTTCCACCCAAACTGGTACCAGAGTATCATCTCTACAAGTGTGTGTGCTGCGAGGACAGGAACTGAAACTTCATATCTGCGAGAGGCATGATGATCCCGGAGATGTTTGCCAGATTTAGGGTCTAATTTCTGGATAGCTCGCAAAAGATGCCCAAAGGTTTTACAACCTCAACAGCTCTTTGAAAGAAGCCAAGGTACAAAGGACACTTACTACAGACGTTAGGAGACATACGACGCTTTGTGTCCGCAAGCGACGATCGTATCTCACTGATTGTTCTATTATAAAATGAGAATTCTGGCCAATTGAATTACAGTGAAATAAATTTATTGTTAGATCAATTGTTTGGAAAAGCTCAACAGTTTTATTTTGCAGCCGCTCGCTTTGAAATCAAGCGTAGTCCATAAGTGTGCTACTACACTGCTACTTTTAGTGCACTGAAATGAGTTTTGCGTGTGGATTAGCTTTTGCTATTACCAGTATCCCTCACCAGTAGGTGAACCTACTGTGACTTCTGGGGTACTTGTAATTTACATCCCCAAGTCAAGGACGAGAAAGCAACATCTTAGTACAACAGACTGGTGTTTGGGTTGAACCCGCTACCTTGGCATTAGCACACCGGAAGTTTAAGAAAAGCGCTCGTATCCATTCAGCAATGTTGACCTCCTGAAACATTGTAAATGTGTTTGGTGTTTGCTGTCATTGTCAGAATGTATATTTTACTGTCGTCAGAATGTGTATTTTACTGTCATTGTCAGAATGTATATTTTACTGTCATTGTCAGGATGTATATTTTACTGTCATTGTCAGGATGTATATTTTACTGTCATTGTCAGGATGTATATTTTACTGTCATTGTCAGGATGTATATTTTACTGTCATTGTCAGGATGTATATTTTACTGTCATTGTCAGGACGTATATTTTACTGTCATTGTCAAAGTGTATATTTTACTGTCATTGTCAGAACATATATTTTACTGTCATTGTCAGAACATATATTTTACTGTCATCATCAAAACATATATTTTACTGTCATTGTCAGGATGTATATTTTACTGTCATTGTCAGAATGTATATTTTACTGTCATTGTCAGGATGTATATTTTACTGTCATTGTCAGGACATATATTTTACTGTCATTGTCAGGATGTATATTTTACTGTCATTGTCAGGACGTATATTTTACTGTCATTGTCAGAACGTATATTTTACTGTCATTGTCAGAACATATATTTTACTGTCATCATCAAAACATATATTTTACTGTCATTGTCAGAATGTATATTTTACTGTCATTGTCAGAATGTATATAAGTATTTCCTCATAGATAGCACTGTACATGGCAGATATTAGTGAAGCCTCTAGTCCAATTGTACATACCAAGATCTGTAGAAGTATTGATATACAGGGTGTATTTTTAATGACCGTGCAGTTTTGAAAATATTGTCATTCCAAGTTTTGTATTTAGCTACTGTGGAGTTCATGCAACGCAATGCAACATAATAGGTAAATACAAAACTTGGAACGGCAATATTTTCCAAAACTGAAGTCATTAAAAATACACCTTGAACCTGTGAAATTGCATGCTACAACTCCTGTAAATGCTCCGTGCGTAGCCTACCAGTTATATCGAAGAATGAGTATGTTAATTGTCTCTGTGTTACATTGGCTGTGTGTTTAAAATTATCATCATGTAACAGTTCTTGGGCAGAATATCACTCTCAGAATAGCTTGCCAGAAAGGATCTCCTTCTCATACACCCTTATGCCCAAGGCTGTCGATGATCTGTCTGGCCTACAAGCCTCACCACTAAGATTATTTATCAGCTTCCATTTTGAGTTTCCTGTAATTGTGGTGGTTTCCCCTTGCTTTCTACATCCACATGGTGGGTTTTGTCCTGTAGCAACTTTTTAACTGATTCAGTGCCAAAGGATAATAGTGTGTATGTGACCTCCCATTTGGACAGAAGGATGATATATATCACCATACTTCTTCTTCTGCTGCTGCGTTCATCCGGATTTTTTTTCCGGATGTGACTGTGTTGTGCCTGTTTACAGCAGAGCTGCGTTCTTGCGCCGTTAGGCCAACACATCCGACTTCGGCGGGCATTTGTTGACCGGGTTAACCTTCCCGGGGATATCACCATAGTAGGGTCATCATTTTAATTGTTTTGTTTCATAGTATCTTCTGCAATTTCAGTGCTCAGTGAATGAAAATCTACATGACAATACTTGTTGATTTGATTGTGTATCATGTTTGGTCCAAACCTACATTTAGTTTGGCACTGTTTCAGTTAAGTTGCCAAGATAAGTGAGTACCCCCTTGCTCTGTGGTATTTTGACTAAAAGCAAAGAGCATCCCAGAAGTGCCCACTCCTCCTGGTGGATACCAGGTTTGCAGAGCTGTGTTGCCACACCATAGTCTGTTTCCCTTCTTCTACCGCAGGGAGATGTAGTTGGCATTTTTTCCCCATCGAATTTAGGAGTATTTGTAGTAAAGATGACAAATCTTCATGTATATAGTCTGATTTTTATAACCCTTTCTTTTCTTCTTCAAACAGTTTGAAGTTTATTCACCACTGAACCATTGTTCTTTATCATTTTAGCTACCTATGGTATATTTGGTATATATGTGGTTCCTGAGACAAGTGTTGCAAATTCCTTGGACTGCCAGAGTAACTAACGACGACTGCCTGAAACAGGCTAACGAAACTAGAACATTATATACAACAATAAGACAGAGACAAACAGCTTTCCTCGGTCATGTGATGAGAAGAGAGGCATTGGAGAACATCGTAACAACTGGAAAGATCGAGGGGAAGAGAGGCAGAGGTAGACCAAGAGAAGTGATGCTGGATGGATTGAGACGGTGGCATGGAGGAATATCAACAGCAGAGTTGATCCAGAAAACCAAAGACCGAGATCTATGGAGAGCCATGAACGCCTACGCCAACCGGCATGGCACTTGATGATAATGATGATGATGGTATATTTTCATTTTTGTTCATTTGTTTTTTTGTTTTGTTTCTTTATTTTTGATGTTTGTTTTTCTTCTGTATAACTTGCTACTTATATTTTAGAAAGCAAAGTGGATTTAATGTTTCCATTGTGTTTTTGTCAAGCAGTTGTCATTTCTCATGAATTGCTTTCTTACCTGCTGTCCTTCTTTATATCATCCTTCTTTAAAATTCTGAGGGGTCTTTATAACTTATTTTCTTACTTGTTTCTTGGCTGCATAGAGATATCAGTAACTTCTTACTTTCTTGCTCCATCCACTTCCTTGCATTACAGAAATGCTTCATAGCTTGTTACTTTCTTATCTCTGGAATTCGGAGGTACTGGCTATTTTCACACTCACTCCCCTTGCCCCCTGATGTGTAAAAGTATTTTGTTACTAGTTATTATCTCACTCTCCTTGATGTGTTGATGTATCTCATTTGTTGTTACTTTCTCATTCCCCTTTCCCCCCTTCATGTGGAGAGGTATCTCATAATTTGTTACTTTCTTACACCCCTTTTTTGCTGGAATCATGTCTTGCTTTCTTGTTCCTGTTCTGAGTGTTGAGGTGTCTCATGACTTGCTACTTTCTCACCCCCTTCAACCCTGGAGTGTTGAGGTACCTTCTGTTGTGTTGCTTCCTCACTGTACTTGTCTCACCACATGTAATCTCCAGTTACCACCGACAAGATATTGAATACACACTTTTTCATTAATTTATTGTTCTTGTTGACATGATTTGAGATTTTTGGCAACTTCCTGGCCTGCTTGTAAATGTTGACAAGAAAGCTGTGATTGAACAGAATCTCAACCGGCTGCCGAGAGGCGTAGTAATTAGACATACACACTGAATTATTTTATACCCACTAACACAGCTTTATTCATTGATTGGTGCATGCACAGATAATTGGGACTAAAATGATTTGCCAGAATAACCGGAGTGGAGGTCGTGGAGAGAACTAAACAAATTCCAGTAAATCAGGAGGTGATGAAAAGACGCAGGCATGGAATGGATACACATTGAGAAAACCTGAGAAAAGTATAACAAGACAACTCCCATGTCCAGAACCTACAGAGCCAACAAAATAGTGGGAGACCTGAAAAACACGTAGAGAAGAGAATTAAGTACAGATGAATACCATGAGGAGAGCATGGGCGGAGCAGCAGGAGATAGAAAACGATAGGATGGGGTTTTGGGGGTTGGTTGAAGGCCTGTGTGTCCCAATTGGGGATAAAGGACCAGAGAAGAAGAGCTGTCACACCGCCTGGTACACTGGAACCTCAGATTTCTCAGGGAAGGTCAAAATTGGCGCCATGATACTGATTGGTCCTGCTCTGGTATTCATTTTGGTCACTAAAAATGTGGGCCTGTCGCCATATTTCTGCAGTGTTGGTGAAGTGTTGAAATTCACTTGTTCTAATGGAACAATTCTGTACTAGTGGGTTTGATGTTGTTGTTTTTTTTTTTTGGCGCTCACTCGTTTTGAACACACTATATATTATAGTAGTGATGGACTGAATTTTGCGTGTGGGTTAGCTCCCTCACCATCAGGCGAACGCACTCCGACTTTAGAGGTACTTGTAATTAACATCTCCAAATCAAGGATGACAGGTCAACATTTTAGTCCAGCTGTCTGGTGTAGGGGATGGACTGCTAACCTCGGTATCAGCACACCAGATGTTTAAGAACATGCGTTCTTATCCATTCGGCCATGCGGACCTGCAGTGGATTTGATGTTTGGTATGCTTTTGTTGTTTAGTATATTGTTTCAACTGCTCATTTTAAAATCAAATTGTTATTAAGTTTAAGCGAGCTTGCTGGTGTAACAGTAAGGATGTTACTATTGTTTCAACTGGTCATTCTAAAATCAAATTGTTATTAAGTTTAAGTGGTTGTATTGGTGTAACAGTAAGGATGTTACACTGGCACGAGTACGATCAGACAGGAGTTCACTACCAGCTCTCATTGTTTGCTATGGGAGGCATAGATTGGCCACCCATTTTTCATGCACAAATGTGGTGGTCCTAACATACCCACCACCAGCAGGGTCTTCTACAGGGCTTGTTCTGTTCTGTTTTATTAGGTTTCAAGAATTCAAATATTAAGTTTCAAGAATTCAAATATTAAGTTTCAATATTCAAATATTGGGTTGCAAGAATTCAAATATTAAGTATCAAGAAATAAAATCAACTCAAGCCCCAGTATTGGGTTGCATCTGTCATTAGCACCACAGGCTGTGTCGAATGGTTGGTATACTCATGTCAGTTAAGCACTTGTCATCTGCCAGCTTGGGTGGAAGGCTTAGGTCCTGAGTGTCTATTATTGTGGGGATTTTCCAGCCACGAAGCAGACCAGAAGATGTGTGGACCTCATCACGATCGGTGAAGTCTGAACCAGGGGGAGGTGAGGACATTAAAAATGATTGCCAGGTTGCCTTTGGCAGGTTCATCATCATCATGTGCCATTTTATAAGCACATACTGCCATGTTTTGCCATCTTACATGATCACCAGAGTCGTGGGTCAGCTCTGTGTTCTTGTCACGACCATGCCATGTGGCCAAGCCATCCAGATACTTACTTCTCTGCCTTCACCTCATTATTTTCCCCTCAATATTGCCAGTTGTCACCAAGTTCTTAAGTTTATTTCTTCACAGGCTGGGAACGTCAGTTTTGGGAAAATACTTTTCTTATGACATGACTGTTATGTGCTTCCCTGGCAGGCCTAAGTTAGACACAGGTGAAAAATGAGAGTTAAAGTAGCCGCAGTAAGGGATGGGAAAAGTCCGAAATTCTGTCATGCTTTGTGACTTTGAGTGTTTAGTGGCATTGATGATGATTCAGAGTTTAAAGTTGTGTTGTCTTATTAAGACATTTCTAGATTGCATATTTCCAGTGCCTAGTTATTTTTTAATATCTTGATGTATTTAGTTGTTTGCTGTTGTGACAGGCAGTTTGTAACCTTATTTTTTTAATGTCCATTTCAAGTCTTTTAAAAAGTTGGTTGCATATCCTGTACATGATGTTGCAGTCAACCCCAGCATTTTGTGGCTGTTTGTGATGTCTTGACAAGTTTATGTTCAGTAGTTTGCCATTGCTTTCTGAACGACCAGCACCCATACCATTTCATACAAACCAACATAAGGTGGTCAGCTACCAAATCACCCACAGCTGTTTCGAACCTCCGGGTATGCAGGATTACGAACTGCATCCGTAACCCCCATCGCCACCGAGCCGACTCAAGTCTCTCAGCATCTGATTTAACCCCAGGTGAAAGATGTAAGGCAAGCCATAGTAGCCCAGTGACTAGCTCGCCTGCTGTTGGCCCGGTGGTCATGTGTTCAAACCCCCTAGTGGCAGAAATTAATTTTGATTGACAGGCTCTCAAGTCAAACCAGGTTTAAATGGGTACCGTGAAATATCTTGGGAAGTCAAGGTGAGTCATGTGATAGTATCAACATCACCCGTCCAGTGCTGATTGGTCCTTTAAAATATGGGGCTAGCACCTTATGCCTCAAGACATATTTGAGATATGCTGTCGTGTGTACTGGCATGTGTACTGTCATGTGTACTGGCATGTATATTGGTGGGTCAGCATGTGTTGATCTGACCTGGTAGCCTGGAGACCTGCTCTCATGTATAGTAGTGAATGTCTCCACTCCCTGGCACCAGGATAACTAGCGCCACTTCTGTTGCTTAGAAAGATACCTGCAAGTGCTAAAGAAAAACTCATATGAACTATTATTGGCAGACGTTATGCTACCAGAGTTAAACATGGACACTTACTGTAACTAATGAGCGTGAAATCATGACAGAGATGCGATGTCTTAGAGCTGTGGGAGTAATCGTGAGAGATAAAATTAGGAGTGAGGAAATTAGAAGACAACCAGGTCTGACACCAGTCATACACTTCATTAAAAAACAACAGATTAAATGGTTTGGTCACCTCACAGGAATGCCCTGGTACCATCTGCCACAAAGAGCCACATTGAAGAAATATAATGGATACAGAACAAGGGGGAGACCATGTAAAAGATGGAGTGATGGTATCAAGAACAGCCTTAGAAATATGAAAATCAATATACAAAGAGCGTTAGAAAGACTGGATAAAAGATCTTTATATCGTATCTCCACATCTTTAAGTTCATGTACTGCCCTTAGCCTTGTTAATGTATTAGTTGTATATACTTGTGATAGTTTCATTGTGTCACTGTTGTTTAGGTTTTGAATGCACTACAGGAGTTAGTCACTGTGATGATCTATTAGTACTGTCACATTCCATTACAGATGAAATGGTGCATTAAAATGTGAAAATCTCGCTGATACGTTTGTTGTTCTTGATTAGTCAATGATGTTGTTTTTTTAGTTTTCCTTCCATGTCTTAATCATCATCATCAAATTCCTTGCCGGCTGGCATCTACAATCATGCTTCTCTACAAATTGCGATCTCTGACAACATGGATTAATTCATGTGTTGACTCACTTCTATGATATGACACACGACTGTCAAGAATTTTCTCGCGCAGTCTTCCTCTATCTCTATTTCCACAAATCTTTCTGGTTGTCACATGTTCCAGTTTTGTCTTCTCATAATTATGACTGTCTCTTTCTGATGTTTGTGATAAGTTGTCTTTGCGACTTAGCCTTCCACAAATTGCCACAAATTGCCCCAAATTGCTCATTTTGGTTGTCCAATTAATTTTCATGAATAAATTTGGTGGAACTGCGGTAAAGCTGTGAAAGTGTAAAAAATATAAAAATACACAAAGTAGTGCAGCTTTACATAACAGAATTAAGACACATGCAGGACGTTGCGGTGACTAGCCTTCATCAGCAAACAAACACATTCACAAACACAACATACAGTAAAGGAGATCTCCTGTGACTACATCAGAAGGTGACGACAGAACGAGAAGAACAAAAGGATGAAAAAATGAAAGCAGTGAAGAAAATGAGAATTGAAAAAAGTGTGAATTGAAAAAAAATGTTAATTGAAAAAAATTTTCATACTCACAATTCACTAAAAGTAGTGGGTATGGACTACGCTTGAATTCAAAGCGAGCGAGCACCCAAAAAAACAAAACCTTCAATAACTCACTGAAAGTAAAGAAAGTATAATAGCAGATACTAGGGCTGGGCTAATGAAGTAATAGGACTTAACATATTTTAGGCCATGAAATAATGAGGTGGGGTGTGCGGACCCTTCCTTTAACAATAACTGAAAACTAAGAGAGAAAGATCCTCCAAATCGTCATGTCCTTAACAAATTACAGCTTTAATAATAACTGAAAACTCTGAGAAAGATCCTCCAAATCTTCATGTCCTTAACTAGTTACAGCTTTAACAATAACTGAAAACTCAGAGAGAAAGATCCTCCAAATCTTCATGTCCATAACAGGTAACAGCTTTAACAATAACTGAAAACTCAGAGAGAAAGATCCTCCAAATCTTTATGTCCATAACAGGTAACAGCTTTAACAATAACTGAAAACTCAGAGTGAAAGATCCTCCAAATCTTCATGTCCATAACAGGTAACAGCTTTAACAATAACTGAAAACTCAGAGAGAAAGATCCTCCAAATCTCCATGTCCTTAACGAATTATAGCTTTAACAATAACTGAAAACTCGCAGCGAAAGATCATCTAAATCTTCATGTTCTTGATGAGTAAGTTACAGCTGAAAATAGCTTCAAACCAGTGTATTCCCTCAGTGAATGTAAACACAGAAACCGCAAACAATATGTTGCACGATTTATTGCCTGACAAATTTTGCTGCATCTCATCATATGAAGTGAATAAATGAATTATACTTCAGCTGAAACAATTAAAACAGTCACAGGTATTGTTAACACATACATTACAAAAAATTAACAACAGACAATGTTTTGATAGTTTCATGTTTTCATTTCAATGTACGAGTAACTGGATAATGTTTAATTCATCACAAATAATGAAATTGTGTCTAGAAGAAGAAATGTAAAATAGTTTTGGCTTCAAGAATTTTTGTTACAAATCTGACAATCCTAAAACAATTTTTAAATTTGATGATCACATTTTGTTTTCTAATCTTTTTGAAACCAAATGGTGTATATTATCACATTTTGTTTTCTATCATTTTTTTAAACCAAATGATGTATATAATCACATTTACTGTTCACACAAAAGTTGTGGATGCAACTTTCAATGAGTCTGATAAGAAACAGTGATAAATGTTGTTCAGATTATAAAATACTGAGATAGCAACCCATGGTATGGTTATTTCCACAGCATGTCACGGTACGGGCAGTCGCATAGTATGTCATGGTACGGGTATTTCCATAGCATGTCACTACGGGTAGTCCCATTGCATGTCACGGTACGGGTATTTCCATGGCATGTCACGGTACATCCTAGCTGATACTGTCGCTGGATTATTAAATTTACCACCTTCACATAAACAAGGTCATGGCAAATGAGATACAAGTAAAGGACTCTTTCGTGCCTTAGGACGCCCCGCAGCGTGCGGTGCTAGACCCATATTTTCATAGACCAATCATCACTCTGTGGATGAAGTAGTCACTGTCACGCTGGCTGATTTTACTTCCCAAGACTTTTTTGGTACTTGCCTGAGAGCCTAGGTCAATTCTGAAATATCCTAAGTCGTCCAGCTGTGGATCATTCCCATGACCTCCTGGTCGGCAGGTTGGTGCGTCTAGCCACTAAACTACTGAGGCTCCCAAGCCTTGACAAATGAAGTGAGGTGGTCTATTACTTTCCTAATTGCCATCCCTTCCCAAACAGTCCTCAGAACATTCTGAAAACTACAGTACCCACTTTTATGATGAAGCCGGGCTGACCCCAGAACCTTAACAGTCGGAAAAATATCCTTCTGCCTCTGTTGGGCTATTGAACTTGGACCAGTCTTGGCAGGCAAGTGCACAAACCACTATGCCAGTTGTGCTCCCTCATCCACAGGTTCGAATCCTGACAATGGATTTATCGTCATCATCATGTGCCATGTTTAGCGGCGTGGGCAATCATCCTCCTCCACATACACCTAGTTTTAATCAGTTCGACTGATCATCTTCCATACCACTCTTCCAATCCATTCAACATTTTCTTCTGCTGTTGACCTCTTTATCTAACACTGTCGATATTCCTGGTTGCCCCAGATGCTCTCGTTACATCACACACACACACCCCCTAGATTATCTCATAACTTGTGACACCATTCTCAAGACCCTCTCGTCACATAACTTATCACACCATTCCCTAGATTCTCTCATCACATAACTGTCACAACATTCCCCCTGATCATCCCATCACATAACTTGTCACAACATTCCCCAGATCCCCTTGTCACTAACTTGTCACACCATTATCCAGATCCTCTTGTCACATAACTTATCACATTTCCAATATTCTCTCACCACATAACTTGTCACAACATTCCCCAGATCCCCTCACCACATTACTTGTCAGACCATTCTCCAGATCCTCAAATCACATAACTCTGCCAAGAAAAGACAACTATCCAACAGTGACATGGGTAATCATATGCTTTTGTGACCTGGCCTCATGCCCTCCTTGAAGTGTCTATTACCAGGGCCCATAAGAGAAGCAAGGAATCGCACTGCTAAAGGCCACCAATGGGAGCTGACCTAAGACTGACTACCTCATTCTGTAGACAACTTTCGCTGCAAAGTCCAAGCAATCATAAACAAGCCTACAAAGGGCTTGGCATGGGTTGGCTGAGGGCCTACACTTCACTGGGAGATGAAAGGAAGAAACAGTGCTTGAAGATCTATGAGAACCGAATGCAAAAGACAAAGCTAACTGGAAAACTGAATGATAAGGATATTTGGCTTTTATATATATATATTGTTTTTGCGTTTGCTCGCTTTGAACTCGACGCAGACCATACACGCTACTTCTAGAAACACTAGACTGAATTTTGTGTGTGGATTAGCTTTCCCTATTACCAGTGTCACTCGCCATCAAGCGAACCCACTCTGACTTCAGAGGTACTTGTAGTTTACGTCCCCAAGTCAAGGACGAGAAGTGAACATTTTAGTCCAACTGTTTGGTGTAAGGGTTGAACCGCTAACCTCAGCATCAGCATGCCGGATGTTTAAGAACATGCGTTCTTATCCATTCGACCATGCTGACCTGCAATGAGAGGATGAGGGGTAAAAAATACAACTTGGTGGCCAAGGGTTGGAATATTTACCTCGCACATCATGAGACTTGTCTTCTTCTTCTTCTTCGTTCATCCAAAGTTTTTTTTTGGACATGATTGCATTGTGCCTGTTTACAGCAGAGCTGCGTTCACACGCCGTTAGGCCAACACATCCGACTTCTGCTGGCATTTTTTGACCGGGTTAACCTTCCCGTGTAGGGGACTTGTGTTCAATTATCTGTAAGCCTATGGGTATATTTTTAAAACAATCCAAACCTGTACAATATGTGGCGACTGCCTCGGCAAGCGGCCTTTATTTCTCAGCCTGAAGGAAACTGCCCTGCTGTATAAATAGCAATAGTATGGATACTCTCGTGAAAACAAACAAACAAACACGGATATGGCATCCATCACCTTTTATGCTGTTATGCCTTTGGCACGTCAACAATGATCACGATATGCAAATAAAACTCTTCATGCTAATTACAAATATATTTCTCAATACACGATTCGCTGTGAGAGCATTCAACAATTAATAAAACAACAGCCCAACATACTTTAGCACTGATGATATAAATATTGGTTTTGATAAGAGGCAATACGAGGGTAGTGGGGCGGCAGTGTGGACAGCACCAAGTGAAACCATCACATGTAGTTAGAAATGTCACCATGGCGTGACACCTTCAGTTAGAGAAGTCACCATGGAGTGACACAATTAGTTATAGATGTTACAATGGGGTGACACCATCAGTTATAGATGTTACAATGGGGTGACATCTTCAGTTATAGATGTCACAATGGGATGACACCATCAGTTATAGATGTTACAATGGGGTGACATCATCAGTTACTGATGTCACAATGGGGTTGTACCATCAAGAGAGCTGTTACAATGGGGTGACATCATCAGCTATGGATGTTGCAATGGGATGATTCAGTTATAGATGTTACAATATAGTGACACCATCAGTTAAAGATGTCACCATGGAGTGACACCATTTGTTAGAGAAGTTACAATGGGGTGACACCATCAGTTAGAGAAGTCACCATGGAGTGACACCATTTGTTAGAGAAGTTACAATGAAGTGACACCATCAGTTAGAGAAGTTACAATGGAGTGACACAATTAGTTATAGATGTTACAATGGGGTGACACCATCAGTTAGAGAAGTTACAATGGAGTGACACCATCAGTTAGAGAAGTTACAATGGAGTTACACCATCAGTTAGAGAAGTTACAATGGAGTGACATCATCAGTTACAGAAGTTACAATGGAGTGACACCATCAGTTAGAGAAGTCATAATGGAGTGACACCATCAGTTAGAGAAGTCACAATGGAGTGACACCATCAGTTAGAGAAGTCACCATGGGGTGACATTTTCAGTTAGAGATGTCACAATGGAGTGACACAATTAGTTATAGATGTTACAATGGGGTGACATTTTCAGTTAGAGATGTCACAATAGGGTGACACCATCAGTCAGACATGTCACAATGGTTTGACACCTTCAATGAGAGTTGTTACAATTGGGTCATATAATCAGCTATGGATGTTGCAATGGGATGATTCAGTTATAGATGTTGCAATGGGGTGACACCATCAGTTATAGATGTTACAATGAGGTGACACCATCAGTTATAGATGTTACAATGCGGTGACACCAGCAGTTAAAGATGACATCATGGAGTGACATCACCAATTAGAGAAGTCACCATCATTTAGAAATGTTACCATGGAGTGACACTATTAGTCAGAGATGCCGCCATGGAACGACACCATCAGTCAAAGATGTCACCATGTTGGGGTTAGGGGGAAGAGAAGGGGTGACACCACCCCGAGTAATAACTGTGGCTAAATGCTACAGAACTGAATAAACTGTACAATCGTATACTTCCACAATACTGGCAGTCTAATTACAAACACTGTTAAGAGCATAATTTAAATCAAATGAACATAAATATGTTGAGTACAGGACAAGATAACTGGCTACAAAAGTATCACATAAATAACACAGGCCAGGAAAATAACAAAACAAAACAAGAAGCTCAAAAACTTCCAGACCTACCTACCATCAAACATTTCAAGGTAAGCACTGTGTGACAACAAAACATCATACACAAATCAAACACACCCAATACAAACACTTCAACATTGACTTTGAAGGACTGAGCATCTAGCTGTATGTCCAGAGTATAGTTTTATGTTGGTGGTTCATACAGAAATGGTCAAACATACATGTATATATTAGTATATGACAGAGAAATTCACTAGATAAAATATTTTTCTATGTTTCGGTGATAAAAGTCGACAGCGGAACGGGACAACGTGTCACATGTACTGATCATATGGCTCCGGGCCGGGTGCCAGTAGGTTAAACATAAATGGTCGCGGCGGTTGGTGTTGCAATGGAAATCTATGGCCACCAAGAGCGCGGCCACGAGCGCTAGGAATGAAAACAGCACCAGCAGGAGGCACTTGCCGCCACTTTTACCTGGAAAGATTCAACAACAGAACAATGCATTAGGCGTGAATTTGTAGATTTGTTTTTATTAGGGAAATGGGGAGATGGAAAGAAAGAAAGAAAGAAAGAAAGAAAGAAAGAGAGACAGAGTGAGTGACAGGTAGAGAGAAAGAGTGATATAAAGAGAAAATGAGATAGGAAGAGCTACAGGGATAGAGAAAAGAGTGATACAAATAAAGAGAGACAGAAAGAGAGAGTGGCAGAGAAAGGGTGAGAGAAACAGAGACATGGAGAGAGAAAGAGACATAGAGAAAACAGAAAAGAAGAGAGGGAAAAAAGAGACAATGAGAGAGACAGACATAGAGAAAGTGACAGGGAGAGCAAGAGAGAAAGATACAGGATGGAATAGTACACTGAAAGAGAAAAACAAACATGGAGAAAGACACAGAGAGAGAGAGAGTGGCAAGGAGAGAGGAAGAGGGATAGAAAGATAGAGAGAGAAAGTTGGACATGATACAAAGACAGAGAGAAACAGAGGAAAAGAAAGAGACAGATATAGACACAGACATATTTACTCAAACATACATATACAGAAAAATACACAGAAATAGAGACAAAGATAGAGAGAGAGGGTAAAAAAGACATTGAGATGGATAAAGACACAGAAAAAGAGACAAAGTGAGATATACAGACGGTGAGAGATTTAAACAGAGAAAGAGAGGGTAAAAAGAGATTGAGACAGGGATAAAGAGACTAAAAGAGAGACAAACAGAGGTACAAAGGCAGTGAGAGACATAAAGAGAGAGAGACAAACGGTAACTGGAGCAAACGAAGCCCTAGCAACAACAAAACCTCTCTAACAAGAAATATAAACTCCATCCTTACAAAACAAAAAACACTCTCAGAGCAGAAACCGCAAAGAAACGTGCAAGCATACCCATAAAACAAACATGCTTGTAACTTACCTCTGCTTCTTCTATCTAAATTATGTCCATTCACTTTCAGTTTTTCTGAAAGAAAACCCCCCAAAAGTACTTTAAAATATATTTCAATTAATTTTACAAAAACATTACAATTATTTACTTTTCATTTTCTTGTTTTTCTCTCTTCGGTGATCTACCCCACATTACTATAAGAAGATTGGCAGTACATCATACAGAAGGCTGTGGACAGACAGGATCACCAATGCCTCACGGCATGAACTATAAGAAGATTGGCAGTACACGAGACAGAAGGCTGTGGACAGACAGGATCACCAATGCCTCACGGCATGAACTATAAGAAGATTGACAGTACACAAGACAGAAGGCTGTGGACAGACATGATCACCAACGCCACACGGCATGAACTATAAGAAGATTGGCAGTACACGAGACAGAAGGCTGTGGACAGACATGATCACCAACGTAACACAGCATGGACTATAAAAAGAAGAAAAATGAAACTCAAAAATGAATTAATTTGGTAGGCAGTTCGATTTTTGTAGTCTGAAAGGCTTCAGAGTTTTAACTCTTGGGTAGTTTGATTCGTTGGTTATGATTCGTTGGTATAGTTCCCTTAAAGGCTTCTGAGTTTTAACTCCTAAATTTAGGTCACTCAGGACCTGAAAAAGGTTAGTATCTGAGGTTGGTGTGGAGACACTTTCTTTTGACCCAGCACCCAAGTAACATGTCCATGGGAACTTGTACAGAGCTGTCCTTCCCTTCTCCAAGCCCAGGAACCAGCAAGGTGTGCAAGACTGGTACTGGAACTACACATCTGGGTAGATGGCGGGATCAAGTCTATGTTGGTCATGTTTGCCTCATGGGTTTGAGGTATTTGACTGTCAACAGGCTCCAACCCAATGCCTTGTGTCAGACCTCTCATTTCCTTCTATATCAAAATGAAATGGAATTAGCCACAGTGGAATGGAAATAGCCATAATGGAATGGAATTAGACACAATGGAATGGAATTAGACACAATGGAATGGAATTAGACACAATGGAATGGAATGAAAATAGACACAATGGAATGGAATTAGCCACACTGGAATGGAATTAGGCACAATGGAATGGAATTAGCCACAATGGAATGGAATTAGGCACAATGGAATGGAATTAGGCACAATAGAATGGAATTAGGCACAATAGAATAGAATTAGGCACAATGGAATGGAATTAGCCACAATGGAATGGAATTAGCCACAATGTAATAGAATTAGCCACAGTGGAATGTAATTAGACACAATGGAATGTAATTAGGCACAATGGAATGTAATTAGGCACAATGGAATAGAATTAGACACAATGGAATGGAATTAGCCACAATGGAATGAAAATAGACACAATGGAATGGAATTAAACACAATGGAATGGAATTAGCCACAATGGAATGGAATTAGACACAACAGAATGAAATTAGGCACAATGGAATAGAATTAGGCACAATGGAATGGAATTAGACACAATGGAATGGAATTAGCCACAATAGAATGGAATTAGCCACAATGTAATAGAATTAGCCACAGTGGAATGTAATTAGACACAATGGAATGTAATTAGGCACAATGGAATGTAATTAGGCACAATGGAATAGAATTAGACACAATGGAATGGAATTAGCCACAATGGAATGAAAATAGACACAATGGAATGGAATTAGCCACAATGGAATGGAATTAGACACAACAGAATGGAATTAGGCACAATGGAATAGAATTAGGCACAATGGAATGGAATTAGACACAATGGAATGGAATTAGCCGTAATGTAATAGAATTAGCCACAGTGGAATGTAATTAGACACAATGGAATGTAATTAGGCACAATGGAATGTAATTAGGCACAATGGAATAGAATTAGACACAATGGAATGGAATTAGCCACAATGGAATGAAAATAGACACAATGAAATTCAATTAGCCACAATGGAATGGAATTAGACACAACAGAATGGAATTAGGCACAATGGAATAGAATTAGGCACAATGGAATGGAATTAGACACAATGGAATGGAATTAGCCACAATGGAATGGAATTAGACACACTGGAATGGAATTAGCCACAATGGAATGGAGTTAGACACAATGGAATTAAACAATGGAATGGAATTAACCAATTACTGATCATAGCTAGTTTCTGCTTTGTTAGAATCATACACATGGATTTGATTACACATATGCCCAGTCCACAACAAGGAAACAGATGAGTAACTTCTATATTTATATTTTCATGTAGAGTTTTTCATGTCGAGTTTTTCACGTAGAGTTTTTCATGTTGTCATATCGGTATGCGTTTGTTGTTTGTGTACTGATGAAAGGCTTTGGCCACAATATCTATTTTGTAACATGTGATCGTGTTCAAGTAAAGTTCACCGATTCTACTTCTCATTTTTTGGTGATTTATTCATCGCAATGGAATGGGAATAGTTGTGTTCTAGAATAAAAGTATGAGAATAAATTACAAACACTCATTAACTGGTACCTGCGGAAAATAGTGGAAATAAAATGGTATGACAGAATTACCAATGGAGAGAACTAAATAAATTCCAGTAAATCAGGAGGTGAGAAAAAGACGCTAATGATGGATAGGACATACATTGAGAAAACCTGAGGACAGTATAACTAGACACTCCTTTGTCTGGAACCCACAAGCCAAACAAAATGATGGGAAACCTAAAAACACATTAAAACAAATTAGTTACATATCCTTTACAGGAAGTCGCAGTCAACCCCAGCATTTTTTGGCTGTTTGTGATTTCTTGACAAGTTCGGTAGTTTGCCAGTGCTTTCTGAACGACAGGCACTCAAACTAGTGAATGATAACCAGAAAAACGCAAGGAGGTGAAAATTAAAGACAGAGATGAATAGTATGGGAAGAACATGGTGGGAGGCAGCTGAGGAGTTAGGAAGGCTTGATGTGAGTTATGCCAGAATGGAGAATAAAAGGTAAAAGAAGAATTAAAGTGTGACCAAGCAATGAAAAGAGAAGGGAACTGTATATCGTACCTCTTGCTGCATTTAATTCTTCATCTGATGTATCACCGCTGTGTGCCAACATTTCCTGTGCGCGTCTTGCTTCATGCTCTCTCCTCCTTCTTTCTTTCTCTGCTTTCTTATCCTGTCGTTTTCTTTGCTTTTCTTTCTCCTCTCTATCTTTCTGTTTAGCTTCAGAATCTGGAATGATAATAACAAGAGAATAGGAATTACTACTTGAGTACATGCGAACCAACAAAATCAAACTAAGACAATGAAAGACATGCTAAAAATAAAACAGCCCTAGAAACTGCAAAGCAAGATCAAGCAACATATTATAACAACAACTGCCATCTGCTGCCTACAGTACCATGCGGTGTAGGACATGGGAGTCTTGAGCCTGAGAAATTAACCACCTGGCTAGCGCAGTCACAGTGAACTGTGTAGGTTAGGGTTTTCATTATTTTCCCCCGAGAGAAAACCATCCACACCTTACAGAGGGTTAAAACCCGGGTCTCCTGAAGTAGATTATGACGTTCTAGCCACTTGGCCAGCCGCTCCTCAACAACAATTCTTATTATTCAAAACAATGTATTCCCTTAGTGAATTTGAACACAGAAGCCACAAACAGTAACTTTCACGATTTCTTGCCTGGCATATTTTGCAGCATCTTGTCATGCATACTGTAGTTATATATGATTTGAAGTGAATAAATGATTAACACTGAAGCTGAAACAATTAAAACACACAGTCACGGGTATTGTTCAAATGTGGAACATCTGTTATCACCATGGTAATTTCAAATTTACAACAAACTCTTTCTGTTTGCAGCCGGTTGTGTGCAAACAGATAGAGTTCATGGTAAATTTGAAATTACCGTGAAGTAACAGATGTCCTACATTCGACCAATACTTGTGAGTACATGTTTAATTGTTTTGGCTTATTATCACTCTTATAAAGTAAAACTGTAAAAGTGTAACTCTATAAAGATGTTGTTTCTGAGACTACATTGTCAATGCTCGAATATCTAACGAGGGCCTGGAAAAGACAAAAGAACATTATACACACATATAAGAAGGAGATTAGAATTCTCTGGTCATGCAATGAGAAGAGAAGCACTGGAAAACATTGTGATGGCAAGAAAGATCATTGGTAGAAGAGGCATGAGCAGACCGAGAGAAATTATGCTGGATGGAATAAGACGGTGGCACAGAGAAATAAATCAACAGAACTGATCCAGAACGCAGAGGACCGAGATCTGTGGAAATGCAAGAACGACCACGCCAGTTGGCAATGTATATAATGATGACGATAACTCTTTACATCTCCATGAAGATGATGGCAAGCACAATATGAATACCATTATTGTTAGAACATTAACAAACAAATAAATATGAATATACAACATTGTCAAAGTAACAAGAATTTCAAAAACTAATAATAAAGATATTTTTCAAATGCATCTTTCAGATATATTTTTCTAAGATATTATTCACAGATATTTTATTATTGTTTGTTGTGTAATTTAACAAATGGACCTTGTATTATCTGAGTCGATAATGGAAGCCAAGAATAGAAATATGATAACCCACCATATGTCGCAAGAGGTGACTAAGGAAGGTTTGTGTCAGTCAGGTGACTTTATTCCGTTGAAAACTTGGCTACAAAATCCAGCCAATCATGAACAAGTTTACAAAGGGCTGGCGTGAGTTGGTAGAGGGCCGACATTGGAAGACTACAGGCAGAAGAAGACATGGAATGTAACAAACAAAACAACTGACCTTTTTGTCTTTTCAACTCAGTTTGTGACTGCTTCTCCAAAAGTCCGTCCAAGTCAGTCATGTACCTCAAAATCTACACAAAGAATAAATAGTGGTTAAACACTTCATTTGTTTGTGGCCTACCTGGAGTTCTATCTGTGATGATTTTTTTATTTACGGCTTACCTTGAGTTCTACCCGTGATGTTTGTTTTATTTGTGACAGAGTTCTACCTGTGATGTGTTTTATTTGTGACTAAGTTCTATCTGTGATGTGCGTTTTATTTGTGGCTTACCTTGAGTTCTACCTGTGATGTTTGTTTTATTTGTGACAGAGTTCTACCTGTGATGTGTGTTTTATTTGTGACAAAGTTCTACCTGTGATGTGTGTTTTATTTGTGACAAAGTTCTACCTGTGATGTGTTTTATTTGTGACAAAGTTCTACCTGTGATGTGTGTTTTATTTGTGTCTTACCTTGAGTTCTACCTGTGATGTGTGTTTTATTTGTGACAAAGTTCTACCTATGATGTGTGTTTTATTTGTGACAAAGTTCTACCTGTGATGTGTGTTTTATTTGTGTCTAACCTCGAGTTCTACCTGTGATGTTTGTTTTATTTGTGACAGAGTTCTACCTGTGATGTGTGTTTTATTTGTGACAAAGTTCTACCTGTGATGTGCGTTTTATTTGTGACAAAGTTCTACCTGTGATGTGTGTTTTATTTGTGTCTTACCTTGAGTTCTACCTGTGATGTTTGTTTTATTTGTGACAGAGTTCTACCAGTGATGTGTGTTTTATTTGTGACAAAGTTTTACCTGTGATGTGTGTTTTATTTGTGACAAAGTTCTACCTGTGATGTGTGTTTTATTTGTGTCTTACCTTGAGTTCTACCTGTGATGTTTGTTTTATTTGTGACAGAGTTCTACCTGTGATGTGTGTTTTATTTGTGACAAAGTTCTACCTGTGATGTGTGTTTTATTTGTGTCTTACCTTGAGTTCTACCTGTGATGTGTGTTTTATTTGTGACAAAGTTCTACCTGTGATGTGTGTTTTATTTGTGATGAAGTTCTACCTGTGATGTGTGTTTTATTTGTGACAAAGTTCTACCTGTGATGTGTGTTTTATTTGTGTCTTACCTTGAGTTCTACCTGTGATGTGTCTTTTATTTGTGACAAAGTGCTACCAGTGATGTGTGTTTTATTTGTGACTATGTTCTACCTGTGATGTGTGTTTTATTTGTGTCTTACCTTGAGTTCTACCTGTGATGTGTGTTTTATTTGTGACAAAGTTCTACCAGTGATGTGTGTTTTATTTGTGACTATGTTCTACCTGTGATGTGTGTTTTATTTGTGTCTTACCTTGAGTTCTACCTGTGATGTGTGTTTTATTTGTGACAAAGTTCTACCTGTGATGTGTGTTTTATTTGTGACAAAGTTCTACCTGTGATGTGTGTTTTATTTGTGTCTTACCTTGAGTTCTACCAGTGATGTGTGTTTTATTTGTGACAAAGTTCTACCTGTGATGTGTGTTTTATTTGTGACAAAGTTCTACCTGTGATGTGTGTTTTATTTGTGACAAAGTTCTACCTGTGATGTGTGTTTTATTTGTGTCTTACCTTGAGTTCTACCTGTGATGTGTGTTTTATTTGTGACAAAGTTCTACCTGTGATGTGTGTTTTATTTGTGACAAAGTTCTACCTGTGATGTGTGTTTTATTTGTGTCTTACCTTGAATTCTACCAATGATGGATTTTTTTAAAAAATAATATGAAAAGGTAAGATTATTTTTAAAGAACAATCAGGTGACAGCATAAGTGACAGGATCTTTAAGTATTAACATCAGCATTTAGCATCCATCAGGATAAATGGACACCTTTGGGGCATTCTGGCTAGTCAGCCAGGATGTGACAAGGAGGGTACTCACCAACTAAAGCAACCTAAGACATGGCTAAAGGAGGCGGACAACCAAAACTTCGCGGGTGTGGAAGTCAAGGAAACTATATTACGTCCCAAGACTGAAGCCATTGAGTTGTCACTACTGAACAGTGGTTTAGTTTTCTCCATGAGAATTAAAGACAGAGATAAATAATGTGGGAGAACATGGTCAGAGATGCAGGAGATAGCAATAGATAGGATGGCTTGCCTTGAGCTGATTCATAGCATATGCCCTAATGGTGAAATGGAGGACAAAAGAAAGATATGAAACAAGGAATGTTCTTTGATAATGTAATAAGAACTGGGACACTGGAGAACATCGTGTTGACTGGAGATATCAGCGAAAGACGAGGCAGGCGAAGGAGGAGAGAAATTGTGCTTATTGGTTTAAGACAATACATGGAGGGACATCATCAATAGAGTTGATCCAGAATAGCAAGATCCAAGGTCTGTGGAGAGACATGAAAGCCTACACCACATTGCAAGGCTCATCGTGATTACATTATAAACATACACACCGTAAACAATCTGCCACTTTACAGGGCACATGACAATGACATTTTAACATACATAACAAAATCCCGGGAAGGTTAACCCGGTCAACAAATGTCCGCAGAAGTCGGATGTGTCGGCCTAATGGCGCAAGAACGCAGCTCTGCTGTAAACAGGCACAACGCAGTCACATCCGGAAAAAAAATCCAGATGAACGCAGAAGAAGAAGATAACATACACAACTGTCACAGCCTCACAGTATCCACATTATCGGGTAAACTAACATTAGTTAATTGAGATTAGCCAAGGGCTACAACTCCCGCCCAAGGGAAAGAAGTAAGACCCTCGAAGGCCAGAGTATTCCAGAACCTTCTCGAAGGTCTGGTCAGTGAGTCCACTGTCCCGTGGACACTGATGTGGCCCGCCTATTGCGGGGTCCACGAGGAACTCGAACAGAGTTACCACCCGTGTCGGATTGCGACACGTGTGGATCGGCAGAGAGAGACGGGACATCGAAGAGGCAACAGGGCCTGCCTTAGAGGGACTCAATAGTTTAGACTCAATAGTTTAGACCCATGTGTATTTGGGGTTTATAGACATATGCTAGATAGTATGCTTAGAATGTTTGATGATGTTAAACTGTGTGATGATGTTAAACCTCTGTGATATGCAACTCAGTGCGGGCTTGTTAAACCCACTGCGCCAACGCACTGTATATTGAAATACAATAAATGTTAGATATTCTATTTAACGGAGTTATTGTTGCCTGTGTGAGCCCGAGCTCAGATACCTAGACATCCGACACGCTGACAGGCTTTTTGGGGGCTATTCTCCGGTTTTGGCATAAGCTTTACGTATAGACGGCTATTGATTGCCAAGTAAAATAGTAAATTAATCATATCAAATTGATGTTTGAAGAAGTTTAACAAATGTGCATCTATCTAGTGATGAACTAGTATTAATATGAGTCCCTCTGCAGCTAGTCTCTCAATGATGTTAATACTATAAACTATTTTGACATGACTATGACATTTTTTGACTGTTACTAATGTTTTCTCATTCTACGAGCAGATTGTTCCGCGAATTGTGTGCTGTGTAACCTATGTAAACTATCCAACAGTGGCGAGAGTACAAGACAACATTCACAAGTTCTGGGATCATAAGATAAGTTTCATATCAGGCCCATTGCAACCCTAAGCGGTACTTATCACCATCCATTCATGTATCATTTTGCTTTGCATTGATTTGTATGTATATTCATGACCTTGTAACCAACATAACTTTGCATTTTGATTTGCTCAGGTAATAATTAAGGGAGATAACTAAATTTTCTACTCCCCAACATTTTTTCTAAGGGATTTAACTTCAGTAAAATTACCAACAAGTAAAAGACAAAATGTCTACTTTAGAAAAATGTATTGAGCAAGGTATTAAATTAGGTTATAAAGAAGAGAAACTGTCAGAATGGGCACAGAAGACGCACGCAGAGAACATTGCCCGTGAAGAAAGAGCGATAGAACGAGAAGAAAAGAAGATGCAAATGGAGGCAGAAGAGAAAAAGATGCAGATGCAACTACAAGCTGAAGAGAAGAAAATGCAATTAGAGCTTGAGGCGGCAGCCAAACAAGCCCAATTGAATGCCGATACACAAATAAAATTAAAACAGATGGAGATTGATTCCAACGTAGAAATATCTGTAAATAAACTAAGAAGCAAGGAGGAAGAACAAAAATATAACAAGTATAAAGGCCTCGTGAAAGCATTCTGCTCAGGAGACTCCATCAGTGCATACCTGGAAAATTTCGAGTGTCTAATGTCCTACCATAAGATCATAAAATCAGATTGGTCATTTATTTTAATGAGAAACTTAGCTCTAGAACCTTTGAAAGTAATAGAAACAGTGCCACAAGAAATGAGAAAAGATTATGATTACTTAAAACAACGCATTCTCCAACATTTCTCTTTAGATACTGCAGGTTACCAACAACAGTTCGCTAAATTATCCCCTCAACCAAATCAAACCTTCATAGACTACGTGTCTACAGTTCAGGATGTGTGCACAAAGTGGATTAACTCAGCTAAGACTAACAACAGCCATGACAAACTAAAAGAACTCATTATTATTGACAAAATAGTTAGTACAATCCCCACACCTTTTGCTAAGTTTTTGAAACAAATGGACTGTAGGAGTATTCAGGATGTAGAGACAAAGGGGAACACATTTTTCACAGCGAACAGAGATATTTTCCAATTAAACCTAAGTCAGAACGAAACAGTAGCAGTGGTAAACACTAGATACTCGAAACCAACTGAAAGCAAGTTTAAACCACGCTCAAATGTCAGGAAGCCAGTGAAGTGCCAATATTGTAGTTTGACTCACGAAGAATACGCTATGTGCGACAAATCGCCCAACTATCCACACCATCTCAAAATGATTGTGGAGAAGCAGAAGAACAAGAGAAATGCGTACCAGAGAGCGGTCAAATGCTATTTTTGCAGTAGCTTTGGGCACTATAGTCGCTTTTGTGATGGCCGAAAATTATTGAAACAGGCCAATGCTGCACTAGTGGAAAGTTCCTCAGAGGAAGATATTGAGTTACTGAATGAGTGTGATAATCAAAACGAAAGTTTGAGTGAGCTAGGAAATGCAGTGCACATTATTGACACCATTACAGACAGTAAGTGTAACACCTATACGAAATTCCAACTTGACACAACATTACTATGTGGCCACACTATCCCTATTTCAAATGAAACAGCCAATGCTGCCTTATCTTCTACAGGCAAGCTAAATTTCTCAACAGGGTTTGTAAATAACAAAAAGTGCACATTAATTCGTGATTCCGGCGCAACGCTCTGTGGGATTAAGAAAACATTAATCAACGACAAAGACTATACACACAAACACGTAACTTGTCGCACATTCTCAGGCACCATAGAGAAATACCCCCTTGCTCTTGTCGAAATTCGAACACCGTTCATATCAGGACTAGTATTGTGCGCAGCCCTTGAAAATCCGGTCGCTGATATTATACTTGGGAACCTGCCCAACATACGACCTTGCTCTGAAAAGGAAATCAGAGATTGGGAGCGAAAAAACGGTATACAACACCCAAACAGCGATCCGAAAGAGAAACACCATTCATGCTTGTCTCAAACTGCCAAAAGAACAAGGGAGACAACCAATGAAGTAATTCAGAAAGAATTCACCGAGGTGTATGATGCAGGGGCGGTCGAATCTGTAAATGATACGACCAGTTTAAAACCTCGAATTGAGGATGCTACCGATCTACCAAGTACCAAGCCTGTAGATGTGCAACAACACACACAACACACGAATGCAATAACACGACAGACAACTCACAAAACTCACACCGACCAACTGCAGGAGTCACTAGAAATTGTAGCACCAAACACTACCATCACTAATTTTGGAGATGAACAAAAATCAGATCCTACACTTTCACCATATTTTAGGTTAGTAGGACTTAAACCAAAATTATCTAAGAACGCATCGTGGTCATTTACATTAAAGAACAATGTGTTGACTAGATTATACACTAAAGATCAGACCACAATACAGCAAGTAGTGTTACCACAAGCACATCGAGAGAAAGTACTAAAGATAGCCCATGACTCACCTTTCGGAGGTCATATGGGGTACGAAAAGACTAGAGCCAGGGTCCTGACCCAATTTTATTGGCCGAAATTTTGCCAAGACATAGAAACCTATTGTAGATCATGTAATATATGTCAGAAACTGGTGAAAAAGGGGAAAAACCCTACGGCAGAAGTCCAATCAACCACAACTGCCTCAAGGCCATTCCATGTAAATATGTTAAAACCATACTATGCTAGACAGGACACGGAGGCGAGTGAGCAAACGCAGCTAACTGATCACAGAAACGAAACGATAGTGACCCAACTGAGTAACATCTCGACAAACGAAGCATCGTTAACGACGCACTCTTACGACAACAAAGACGACGAAGACATATGTACATTACCGACAATATATGATAACGACAGCGACGACCAATTTGACGACATATTGACAACTATTAATCTTGACGACGACGACAATGACATTGAGGACAATTTACAAACAGTAGCATCTGTGATAAATCAGACAGACGTAGACAATACTGAAATCCCAGTACCGATTATGAATGACGACGGTAGTATAAAGGACATACAAATCTCTGACACTCTGACACAACAGCAGCAACAAGACATTTTGACTCTCCTTAACGAGTATAAATCTATCTTCTCTAACAAACCTGGACGGACTGACAAAATAACACATTCAATTGTGTTGACAGATCTGACACCGGTCAAATGTAGACCATATTCTATTCCTCTGCATTATAGAGCAAATTTAGACAAGGAAATTTTGGATTTAGAGAAAAATAGAATAATTCAGAAATCTATGTCTCAATATTCTTCACCGATTGTCCTGGTGAAAAAGAAGGACCAAACAATTCGTTTGTGCATCGATTATCGAAGGTTAAATACAATAACCACCACAGATGCGGAGCCGATGAATAGCTGTGAAGACCTCATTTTGAACATGTCTCAATCATCCTTATTTTCAAAGGTTGATTTAGCGAAAGGTTATTGGCAAGTACCACTACACCCTGCTTCTAGACATATAACAGCATTCGCAACACCTCTCGGTTTGTACGAATGGAGATATCTTCCATTTGGTCTGAAGAACGCTCCCGCCACATTTGTGAGATTAACTAGATTACTATTGCACGGAATTAAAGATGTCCAAGCTTATATTGATGATATATGCATTCATTCTTCTAATATGACTTCTCACTTACTTACACTCAAACAAGTCTTCAACCAAATCTTTCTTTTCGGACTTACTATCAAACCTTCCAAGGTTGAAATCTTATATATAAAAAAGACTTGTGCGTCCGTATCTCTGTCCGTATGTCCTTTATTTGTTCGCGAACGGCCCATCCGATTGAGATGAAATTTTCTACACGCCTTCCTTTCATTCCAGAGCTGTCAACTGTGATATTTTGTTAGTGTGAAATCGCCTGCTTACTCAGTATTATTTCATTTTTCATTTTTCATCATAATTTCATATATCTCAGGGGACCTAACTCTGTAAAAGTTATTTCAAGGGGCATAACTTCTCTGTATAACTTATAGTCATATTGTGGCATCGTTTTCAAAGATTTATAAACTCTTTGTCCATAGTTATGTACCGGCATATGAGTTATAATAAATAATGATACAATCTGTAAGGCATTTTCAAAGTTTTCATAAAAATGATGCACAATGCATAACATTGTAACTCATCTTTTTTTGCTTAAGAAGTTACTGTAGTCATGCAGGTGATTAGAAAGAGTTTTCATTAAAAATAATGGATGGTGTGTGGTAGAACGTTCTTTTAAGTTACATTTTTTTTTGTTGTATGAATTTAATGAAGCCGGACAGGGTCAGGCAGACAGATAGACAGACAGACAGACAGATAGACAGTCGGGAACAGGAACTTATATGACTACTTATATAAATTAAATGAGATGCTTCACACCAGGAGCTGGGCGATGTCGGGCCGGGTCAGACAGACAGACAGACAGACAGACAGACAGACAGATAGTCGGTAACGGGAACGGGAACTTATATGACTACTTATATGAATTAAATGAGATGCTTCCCACCAGGGACTGGGCGAAGCCGGGCAGGGTCAGCTAGTAGGCTATAAACAAATAGACTTCCTTGGTCACAGAATTTCTGAAGGCAAACTAATGACAGGTGAGAAAATTGTTTCGAAGATTCTCAATCTAGAAGTTCCTACCACAAAGAAACAAATTAGAAGTTTATTAGGTCTTATAAATTATTATTCTAAATTTATACCAAATTGGGCAGAACTTACATCAGTGTTTTCTAATATGTTGACAAAAGATCATCCATCAAAAGTTTGTAAAAGTACCAGCTTAGAGGATGCAATATGCAGATTGAAACGCATTTTTTCTAATCCACCAGTCTTACGTTTACCAAACATAGATTTACCCTTTATTTTGACCACAGATTCGAGTGCTATCGCAATTGGAGGATGTTTAATGCAAGAAGTGGATGGAGTGAGACACCCAATTCTCTACGTAAGCCGTAAGCTGAAGAAAGCAGAGACCCGTTACTCTACAGTGGAATTGGAGGCATTAAGTCTATTATTTTGTATGCTCAGATTGTCTAAGTTCCTCTTGGGTGCCCACTTCGTTGTACTCACCGACAATTCGCCATTGTTGGTACTTAACCAAGGTGTTCCCAAAAACCATCGTTTGCAAAGATGGTGTCTTCTTCAAGATTTCGACTTCGAAATCCGCCATATCAGAGGCACTGATAACATTATAGCTGATATTTTATCGCGGCAGACGAATGCGCCAACGGAATAACATTTGGCACATTAACCATTCGCCATACCAGAAATTGTGATATTTTATTCCGTACCATAGAACAGTGTAACTCTACACCTGCTAGAGAACTTTCAGTTAAAAGTAATAACACCTCAGTGAATAGGTTACTTATAACACCCACAAACGTGAAACGGTGAGAACTATACGACCAACTATCAAAGCTCCAAGACCAATCCGAGCGAGAAACATTAACTGTGAAATGATTTCATCTAGGGAACTGACATTGATCACGAAAACATGAAGAACACTTATACTCGACATTAAGAACATTCCATACTTGCTGTGGCTAATAGACTTTGCAAACAGCCGAAATAGAACTACGTCAACGACAACACTCAAGAGACAGCCATACTAACTATGAACATTCATGGCACGACACGCTAACAACAGGAGGACAACGCGCACATCATCGTTGGATTTAGTTACTTAGTTAATTAATTAATTTAGTATTGAATATGTATTATATTATTATGTATATAAAGTGTTAACCTGTAATTTGTACATTTTCTACTATATTATTACAGGTATTTCCATTCATAGGTTAAATAACCTGCCTATGCCATTTTCTCTATGTAAATTATAAACCATTTTTGAGTCATCGTACAAAAAGTACGTATTATCTTAAAGGGAAAATATCGCCTATTCCATTTTTTCTAAGGGAAATAACACTTACCTCAACTTTACTTATATATTTTAACCAAATACTATTTTGATTGAAAGATGTGTGAATGGCAGTGTGAAAGAATTAAATGAGAGAACGATATACTGAGCGGACAAATTGTACGCAAAACGTATTTATTTTAATTTGTCTGCGTCTTTCATGTAAATTGTACTACTTGTCTAATTTATTGATACATGTTTAGCATTTAGTTTAGTACTCTTAGTTTAGGAGTTAGGATACTACATCTAAGCACCACTGCTTGGAATGCCTGATCATGTATTGCACACTTTGGAGTAATTCATGATTAAGGATATCCCAACTCGTGACGCTTGGAAATAAGCCACACATTCAGCACACATTTACACACAACTCAAAACTGAACACTATCAATTAAAACGCAGTCACTTTATTAGAAGCAGCAACTTATTAAACACACTAACAAGCCAACAGGGACACATGTAGTCAGATGGGATAAAAATAACAACGTAACTACATATTTAGCATTATACAACATACGAGAGTAAAAGTGTATTGAAATGCACACACAGAACAAGATTTGAAGGTGTACTTAATTAGCCAAGACTTTTGTCTTGTTAATCCTCTTTAAAACAGAGGTTAATTATCTGGGTATCAGTAGGATACTATGAGAAGGACGGGTTGTAGACACAACTAGTAAACGTCACGTAACTTCGGTCGGATAAGCATTTTAAGGACACAGGAGAGAGAGAGAGATCTCTTCACCAAATCAGAGAAGTGGTGTATGGGAGAATACATGAGTGTTGATGCCAGTATGTAGGTTACCAAGTTACTGTCCACCAAACTACATACACCGACTTTATGTGATTCTGTGACAGAATTAGTGCAGAACTAATTACCCTATAACAACCCATCAAATCAGGGGAGAGGGGGGACTCCTGTCACAGCCTCACAGTATCCACATTATCGGGTAAACTAACATTAGTTAATTGAGATTAGCCAAGGGCTACAACTCCCGCCCAAGGGAAAGAAGTAAGACCCTCGAAGGCCAGAGTATTCCAGAACCTTCTCGAAGGTCTGGTCAGTGAGTCCACTGTCCCGTGGACACTGATGTGGCCCGCCTATTGCGGGGTCCACGAGGAACTCGAACAGAGTTACCACCCGTGTCGGATTGCGACACGTGTGGATCGGCAGAGAGAGACGGGACATCGAAGAGGCAACAGGGCCTGTCTTAGAGGGACTCAATAGTTTAGACTCAATAGTTTAGACCCATGTGTATTTGGGGTTTATAGACATATGCTAGATAGTATGCTTAGAATGTTTGATGATGTTAAACTGTGTGATGATGTTAAACCTCTGTGATATGCAACTCAGTGCGGGCTTGTTAAACCCACTGCGCCAACGCACTGTATATTGAAATACAATAAATGTTAGATATTCTATTTAACGGAGTTATTGTTGCCTGTGTGAGCCCGAGCTCAGATACCTAGACATCCGACACGCTGACATTATAACATACACAACAGAAACATAACATTATAACATACAAAACAGAAACATGACACCATAACATACACAACAGAAACATTCTCCTTCTCAGGACAAACGAGACAGAAGAATAATATTGATCAAGGAAAATATGATTGAAAACATGTAATCTCACCCGAACTGCACACTTCCTGCACTGCTCTTCATCCAGACAGTCCCCTGCATTCTTCTTCAGTCCATTTTCCAATGGATTGTCTTTTAAATCTAACCACTTCAGTTTCTTGAGTTGACAGAATGACCGCGGCAGTGTCCGCAGCTGGTTGCCCAAGAGGTCCAAATGCTGTAAGTTTTCCAGCTGGCCGAAGTCTCTCGGGAGCTCAGTTAGTGCATTCTTGCTCAGATCCAACTTGATGATGTGGCTGAGACTACAGAATGCATCCTGTTGGAATAAAACAAGTGTAGCTGAATAAACAAGGGCATCACTAATCATGTTTACTCCAGTATTACCTCCCCTGTTGTGTAAAAAAAAAGTTGACATACGATCAAAGAATCTTGGGGATATAGTTAGCTAGTTGCATACCTTTTACAGGACATGGAAATCAACCCCAGCATTTATTAGCTGTGCGATTTACTAAGTAATTTTACGTTCAGTAGTTTACCATTGCTTTCTGAATGACCAGCGCTTCCTACCAGTGAAATCAACGCAAAGCTCTCTGCTGCCAAATCACCATCAGATGATTTCAAACCCATAAGCCACAGACATGTAGAGCTAGGCCCATAATTTTGGACCACTGAACAGGATGTTTTATAAACCTTACTGCTGCATGGGAGTCACTGTCAGATAGTGGTTAGCACACTTGCCCGCTGACCAGGTGTCAGAATCCCCATCACGGCGGATTTCTTAAACTGACCTGGGTGCTCAGGTCAACATGAAAGAAGTTCACTCACAAAGAGAACTGCTTACTCACATCATCATAAGACAATTCACATTCTTTAGGCACATCATTTGTTTGTTTGTTTTTTTGTTTTTTTTTCCGCTCACTCACTTTAAACTCAAGCGTAGTCCATACACATTATAGTAGTGATGGACTGAATTTTGCATGTGGATTAGCTTTCCCTATTAAAAGTATCCCTCGCCATCAGGCAAACCCACTCCTAGTTCACGGGTACTTGTAATTTACGTCCCCAAGTCAAGGATAGGTCAACATTTTAGTCCAGCTGTCCGGTGTAGGGGTTGAACCGCTTACCTCGGCATCAGCACACCGGATGTTTAAGAACATGCATTCTCACCCATTTGACCGTGCTGACCTGCTGGGAACATCATGAGAAAGTATACATAAGAGATGCATCTTGTCGAGCCATAAGATAATTTCTGAACTTGTCCCCTATGGATAGCAGAATAAAACTGGCCAGGGCATTGCCTCAAAGTGAAGGTGGATATTCAACACCTACTCCACAGTGGTTTGTCAACACCAACAGGAAATTGACTGAAGAGAGACAGATAGACACAGAGAAAGAGAGAGGGGAGAGGGTGGGGAGAGAGACAGACAGACAGACAGAGACAGAGAAAGAGACACACACACACAGAGTGTGTGTGGGTGTGTGTGTGTGTGTGTCTCCCTCTCTCAAACACGAACATTTTGTTAAAGGTACTATTCATCAGATTAATCAATCTGGTGTGATCAGCTGATATATACTGGCAGGGATGTTAGGGATGTTAATCAGATCAGAGTAGCTATGGCTTTTGTTTAGAATGTGATGATGATGATCCTCACTAATCACGAGAAGGGAAATGCTGGAGTACATCATGACAACAGAAAAGTTGGGAAGAGAGGCAAGACAAATCAAGAGAGAAGAAGCTGGACAGTTTGACATTATGTCATAGAAGAACATCTTTATCAGAAATTATTGGCAATACATGAGACACAAAACAAGCTGTATAAAGACATGAGCAGCATCCCACAGTATGGACTCTGAAGAAGGAAAACAAGCAGTGTAGGTCAGCTTTGCAAGATTACAAACAATTTTTGTATTCTTTCTCCTCATAATGTAGACTGTCTAAATGTTGAACATGAATGGTTGACTATTGCATGCTGCTTGAATTACACCATCAAGCAACAGGGACAAGACACTTACTGGCAATACTTTGAGCAAGTTATTGGACAGGTCCAGATGAGTAGCCTTCGGTAAAGCAGCCTGTAAACAAACAAACAAACAAGAAAACTAAGCAAGGCATCGTCATCATGTGCCATGTTAATAAACATACACGGTCATGATTTGCCATCTCACGCAATCACCGGTCTTGGATCAGATCTGAAATTGTGTCATCATCATCGTCTTCACTTTTGCCATCAAGCGTCATGGGGAGGAATAGTTGACAATTCAGTGCCTGAAGAGTGGCACTGGATAGTGTCATTCCATGTGATTGTAAAATGTCTTTGATGTCGTCAATCCATTTTCTTCTCGGGCGTCCTCTTGCTCTCATATCACATCTTCTTTGATGTAGTGCCAGTGCTGGTAGTTGATAGTGTTGCATTCTAACGAGATGGCCAAACCAGTTGATCTTCTGCCTTTCAATATGTGGCACAAGGTTTTGATTCCACTGTCTGTCTGATAACATCATTTCTTATTTGCTCTCTGATAGTGAAGTTAACAGTTCTCCACAAGCATCTCATCTTACAGGTCTTGATTTTATGTACGTGTGATTTGGGTCATGTCCAAGTTTTACTTTGGTAGAAAGGGTTGGTGTGAACATGCTATTTATTATCTGTCAGTTAGCGGACATAGGTTTATTGGATGTTGCAATATGGGTGATAGTTTATATACAAGCACACTTACATTTTGACATCTGATTGCGGTTTCTTTGTCTATTCTGCCATCTACTGTGATCATACTTCCTAGATATTTAAATTCTTAAACTTGTTTCTGAGGTGTACTATTTATCAATATATTTAGTGGACCAGGAGATCTGATAACTTGCATTACTTCAGTTTTGGCTGTATTTATATTCATATTGTATCTGCTGCATGTTGAACTCAGCTTATTGATATGATTTTATAGTCTGCCCTCATCTGAAATTGTGTGAATTGTCAAATTATGATTGACTAGGTATCTGTAAAGAAGGCAGTCTGTCATTGCTTTGCTTCTTGGCAGTGACCATTCTAGTCAGTGGCTGTAGCCATTGTCTTTGTACGGAGATCCTCTGCCTGCTGTCGTAAACTTGAGACCATAACCAACAATCATTGGTTGGCTGCTCTCAAGCTCAGACCACTAACTGCATATATTGTAGAACTGCACATATTACAGAAATGCACATATTATACAAATGCACATATTATACAAATGCACTTATTATAGAATTGCACATATTATAGAAATGCACATATTACAGAAATGCACATATTATAGAAATGCACTTATTATAGAATTGCACATATTATAGAAATGCACATATTATAGAAATGCACATATTACAGAAATGCATATATTATACAAATGCACATATTATATAAATGCACATATTACAGAAATGCACATATTATAGAAATTCACATATTATAGAAATGCACATATTATACAACTGCTCTTATTATAGAATTGCACATATTATACAAATGCACATATTATAGAAATGCACATATTATAGAAATGCACATATTATACAAATGCACATATTACAGAAATGCACATATTATAGAAATGCACATATTACAGAAATGCACATATTATACAAATGTACATATTATAGAAATGCACATATCATACAACTGCACACATTATACAACTGCACATATTATAGAAATGCATATATTATACAAATGCACATATTATACAACTGGGCATATTATACAAATGCACACATTATACAACTGCACATATTACAGAAATGTACATTATACAACAGCACACATTATACAAATGCACATATTGTAGAAATGCACATATTATACAACTGCACATATTATACAACTGCACATTATACAACTGCACATATTACAGAAATGCACATGTTATAGAAATGCACATAGCTGCTATTATAGCAGCAGACAGAAACAGCTAATATAGCAGCAGACAGAAACAATGATCATGTACCTTAATCTTTGCGATTTGCTATTGCCGTGGGATATTTAACATCTGAAACTTGCATAAAGAACCTACTGTTTTTTTGTGTGTGTGTCTTACCCAAAGAAATCTCACTACCAGAAGATCTGTGGGATGTGTGATATCATTAGACACCAATGTAAAATGTGGATCTCTATGCCAGGATATCCGCCTAACTTTGATGTTGACTTTAAATTGGCACAGATGATGACATACCAGCTCTATTAAAAATGATCTCAATTTCTGCTTACTCTTAATGGAATTAGATTTAAATATTGAGCACAACCCACTACTGGCAATGCTGATCGTATTCTGGTATGAACCTAAGGCTTATCCACGTCAATATGGAAGCACTATACTCGAGTTTCGCTCTCGTTTGAGCTCGTCAGTAGTGCATATCCCTGACTGGATCCGGAAACAAGCCCCGGACCTTAGGTTCATACCAGATACGATCAGCGTTGCCAGTAGTGGGTTGTGCTCAATATTTAAATTTCAAATCCCGAAACAACCAAATAATCAATTTGATTATTGCTCACTGGATTTTAGGAGGCCTGGTGTTCCTTGCCAGTAAGAAGTCCTGATCGTTCGGGTCCACATCGATTGACGGACGTCAGTCGTGGCGATTGGGCATCTTGAGCATAGCCTACGATGGGTAACATTGTAATATTCTGTTATGATAATTTGGCGTGTCCAGTGTGTGCCGCGTGGTTACACACCCGCTTCACACGCCAGTGATCCGAGGCTTATTTCCGGATCCAGTCAAGGATATGCACTATTGACGAGCTCAAACGAGAGCGAAACTCGAGTATAGTGCTTCCATATTGACGTGGATAGGCCTTAAGTTCGTATCAGAATGCGATCAGCGTTGCCAGTAGTGGGTTATGCTCAATATTTAAATTTCAAATCCCAAAACAACCAAGGAATTAGATTTCCCCATATTTGGTGTAAGATTACCTCGTCCAATTGCGATTCATATATAGCTGAAGCTTAAAGTTAGCTCTTTATATTTTTTTAAATTCAAAATTATACTGGTATATTAGATAGATACTTCTGTATTATCAGGACCCTTATAGGAAGCAAAGAATAGTAGCACAGTAACCTGTCATGCAAGTCGTAACAGGTGACTAAGGTGGGTTTGGCTACCCGTTTTAAAAAAACTTCAGCTACAAAATCCAAATAATCACGAACAAGTCTAAAATGGCTCAGTATGTTTTGGTTGACGGCCTATGCTCCAATGGGTATACAGGGCAGACAATATATATATAAAATGTTGGTAGATGCACCAGGCGCCTAATGTTCGCCCTTCGAGGGTCGAATGGCTTCTGGGCAGACACACTTAGTGATGTTGACATGAAATAAGTACGATAGCGAACATCTTGAAGGTGGATATGGATGACAGGATAAACAAATGCACAGGGAGTCATTTAAGCAATTGAGGATGGGGAACAAGCTATACAAGAATGAATTTCTTCTACTTCTACTGCTATCTTTCATCCCACAAGAATGACTTGGCTAATACATAAAATGCTGTACCCATTAGGTTATTGGGATACCACCTCTGACTGCACCCATACAGCTTATCTCGGGGTGTTTCTGATTTCTTACCAGCATCTCATTTTCTGATGCTAGGGTTATTTTGACATTTTTGAATGTTGTCACTCAGTGCAATTCGAGACCAACACTGTAATTTTGGTTCAGTCAACAGAAACCAAATATCTTAACAGACGCTTCCTTTCCGTACACTCACATTTATTTTACTATCGTAAAGCCTTTTTATTTAACAACGCAACAAGCTTCAGGTTCAAAGTTCCATCTTTTAATTTTATATAATATACTCTGGCCAATCAATATACTTCAACTTGTTTATTAAAATATCAAAATGTATGCAGCTCATTGTTTAAATTATACGCCCTTACAAGTTCTTTTACTGGGACAGTTTCCAGATTGCTTATGCTAAGGTCGAGTTCGTTGCCATCCAGTTTATCACGTAACGTTTCCTTGGGCATGTTTGATTATAATTTCAGTTTTCCAAAAGTCATCCAATTTCAGAAGCTGTTGACACGTAAACACAACCGGAAGTGCTGCTTGCTCGCCGTTGTCCTGTTTGGCGTGGATAATGATATAAATAATATATACTAATATAATTGGTCTTCGCCGAAGTGCTATATAGATATATAGAACCTGTTTTGCTGTATGGCTGTGAATCTTGGAATGTAAATGAATAAATCAGGAAGAGATTGGAAGCACAGAGATGTGGTTCCTCAGACGAATGTTGCTAATTCCTTGGACTGCCAAAGTAACTAACAACGACTGCCTGAAACTAGAACATTAAATACAATAAGAAAGACGCAAACAGCTTTTTTGGTCATGTGATGAGAAGACAGGCATTGGAGAACATCGTGACAACTAAAAGATCGAGGGGGGAGAGGCAGGGGCATACCAAGAGAAATGATGCTGTATGGAATGAGACTGTGGCATGGAGGAATATCAACAGCGTAGTTGATCAAGACCAAGATCTGTGGGGGGTGGGGGGGGGGTATGAACGCTTACGCCAGCCGGCATGACACTTGATGATGCGTTGGTCGTCAGAGTATCCTCACTGCATATTGAACTATTCAGTTCATAAATGCTTGGATCAGCTCCCTGGGGTCTCCATCAGCTTGTAGCGGTCGACAGCACCAGTTCTGTGTTGGCCCTCTGCATAGCGCATCTGACTGGCTTCGTTTCTTTTCACTCGATGTTCTTGCGGTCTGGTCGAGGTTGCAGATTCGCAGCGGTCTCTTGATTCGGTTAATCGCCTGCCTCTCTACAGCATTCACTATACCAGCCCAGTCCATTGCTCATCCGCTTTCCACAATAGCCTGGCCCGCAAGCTTGCTTATTTTCTCTTCCACCCGCGGGTCCAGACACAAATATGAACCTGAATTTATCAGGATTGAACTTCTCAGTTATAATGATAAATTGAGTAAAATCATCTTTCACTTTCATGTCATGTGTGTTCTACAAAAGCAGCAGCAATACCCCTTGTTATATTTACAAGAATAAAAGAGTCAGTGATTCATGTAAGAATTCATGTTATACCCTTATTATTGTTTTGCTTATCTTTCACTAGTAAATCCCACTGTCGTCGTCTATCTATTCCTTGTATTGTTCTCACCAGGGAAAACCTCCACATTACCTTCTCAAGATTGCGTGGAATTTTACAGATCAGTCAGGGGACGAAGCGCTTATGGGAATGTCCCGAATGCTGTGATGTCGGTTCCTAAATCAATCAATCAATCAGAGAACGATTCAGAACACCAAAAACCGGGGTTTGTGGAGAGACATCAACGCCTACACCAGTTTGCGGGGCACAAGATGTTGATAGTCCCAGACATTGTATTTTAAACATTGTATTTGAAAGATATAATTAAGATATTAATTTAACTATGCAGAATAATCAAATTTATATAAATGAAGATTTAAAATGATATTATAACAAATTCACGCGAGAAAGTATAATATTAAATTAGGCTTCAGATGCAAAAGTTGACAAAAATCTGAACAGTCCAGCCTCCCAACAAGGAGGAGAACGTTTGTTTCTGTGGATTAAATTATAATATTGTCGGAGACAATCTTCTCAAGATGCCAGAACGTAAGTACACGTTGTGTTTAAAACAAAATTTTGTAACTGCATTTGTTAAAATGTAGTAAGCGTTTTGTTTATTATATATCACATAGTAAGTTAACGTTTCAATTGGGCTGGCTAATCACTAGCTGTTGTTGGTTGTTTGTCACCAATTATCGATAAAAATAAAGCAATAAAATAATTTTGTCAAAACAGAATAGATATTTAACATTATTTTTAAAAATAATTATACACTACAGTAGTGTAGATTTGTTGTATTATAATAATATTACTAAATATAGCAATAGTCTAACTTAAAAAATACTACATAAACATCCATTATCAGAAATAACAATATTATTAATTTATTATTAATAGAAAATAGTTAAATACCATATCTCAGTAAATTAATAACAACCCAGAAGGGTTGTTGAATAGGTTATTATTTATTATTGGTATAAAAGTATAAATACATCGTTATAAAATGCTAGCCGGTCTCCATGGCCAAAGGCTTGCGAACGGCACGCGGTTCGTGAGCCAGGTACCAGGCGTTCGAAACTCACCCGTGACCGATTTGTGCAGCAGACCGTGTCGCGTTGTGTTATAACGTGCTGGTATGGGAGCTGTAAAGGATATGCAACTAACTAACTTAACAAAGAATTAGTTTAATATTTCAATTTCATGTTGTGTAATAGGGTGTCGCAGTAGTATAATAGTGGCTAGATACTCACTTGCCGGTCGGTGGTCATGGGTTCCAATCTTAATTGAAAGGAAAAAAGAAGGGGGGTGGTAAATGACCTGTTCTACTAACCCACTGAGTCTCGATTGTTAAATGACCTGTTCTCCTCACCTACTTAGTCTTTATTGTTAAATGACCTGTTCTCCTCACCCACTGAGTCTTGATTGTTAAATGACCTGTTCTCCTCACCCACTGAGTCTCAATTGTTAAATGACCTGTTCTCCTCACCCACTGAGTCTCGATTGTTAAATGACCTGTTCTCACTCACTGAGTCTCGATTGTTACATGACCTTTTCTCCTCACCCACTGAGTCTCGATTGTTAAATGACCTGTTCTCAGACTTAAATGGGCATCAGGACACGTCTTGGGAAGTAAATCAAATCAAATCAACTTTATTAGGGTCACAAATTGGGCGCGCAGGCCCGTCTTACATTCGGCCCTTCCAATCACTCGTCTTTCGTTCATCAAGAGCATTATACATTTACATAGGAAGAAAAATAAACATTGTGAAATGAATGTTGTAAACATAAACAAGGCAAATTACCATGTTATAAGGCCCATCTCCCACGTACCCATACATCACCCCACCCACACACACACCCCCACCTACCCACACACACGCACACCAAGGGACACATATATACCCCACCAACCGACCCATCACCCTCCCGCACATCCCCCACCCACACTCCCCTCACCTGTTCCCCCAACCAAAACACACTCGCCACCCACAAACATTCCCCCACCAACCCACATATCCCACGCCAACCCACATACACATCCTAACCCACACATCCTCTCCCCATCCACACCTCCAACCACCCATCCCACAGCCACATCTCCATTGACCACATATTTCCCACCCACGCACACAATCCCCCCTCCCCCACACACACACACATCTCCCTAACCACCCATACATCCCCAATCCACTCACACACACACCCCACCACCCACACATACATCCTCCACCCACCCATTCATGCCTTAACCCAATCCCCCACTACACAATCCCCCACCCGCACATCACATACATCCCCTACCATGCAATATTCCCAACCCACGCACCACACACACACACATATCCCTCACCAACACATCCCACACCCACATACCACCACACATCCCCACCTACACACCACACACATATCCCCTACCCACATACCACACACATATCCCCTACCCACATCCATCCATCCATCATGTGCCATGCCGGTAAGCGTGGGCGGTCATGTTCTGCCATCTCACTCGATCAACAGAGTCGTGGATCAGTTCCGTGTTTCTGTCTCGACCATGCCACAAGGCCAAGCCATCCAGATACTTGTTTCTAGGTCTTCCCCTTGGTCTGTTCCCCTCGATCTTACCAGTTGTCACCAAGTTCTCCAAATCATTTCTTCTCATAACATGCCCAAAAATTGTGACTGTCTACGTCTAATGTCTCTGATCAGTTTACGATCTTCATTTGTTTCTTGAAGGACTTGTTCATTGGTCTTTCTGGCTGTCCATGGTATTCTTTGCATTTTCCTCAGAAACCACATTTCTACAGCCATCAGATGTTTTTCAGCCTGGCTGCTCATTGTCCAAGCTTCACATCCATATAAAAGTACAGGTTCTATGTAGCATCTCAACACTCTTTTTCTCGTTTCAATTGACATCTTTTTATTGGTCAGTATGTTTTTCATCTTGCTAAAGGCTACTTTTGCCATGGCGATTCTTGTTCTAATCTCTTCAAGGCATCTCCCATCAGATGTTATTACTGTTCCGAGATAATTGTACCTATTCACTTGTTGAAGAATATTCCCATTTACTTGTATATTACACTGTGGTATTTCGTTCTTCCTAGTGACGACCATAATCTGTGTCTTTTTACAATTTAATTCTAACCCTTGTTGTTCACTGTGTGTAACAACCGCATCTACTAAATTTTGCAGGTCCTGTTCATTGTCTGCAATCAAGACTGTATCATCTGCATATCTAATGTTATTGATGCATCGTCCCCCAATGTTGATTCCTTCCATATTTTCAATATTTCTGAAAATATTTTCACTGTACAGGGAAAACAGATCTGGAGACATTACACATCCCTGTCTCACACCTCTCTTAATAGGCTGATATTGGCTTACTTCATTATCAACTCTTATGGCAGCTTGTTGTTTCCAATATATGTTTTTTACAAGTCTAAGGTCTTTCCCATCAATTTGTAGAACTTCAAGCATCCTTATCATGTTGACATGTCTCACTTTATCAAAAGCCTTTGTGTAGTCAATAAAGCAAAGGTGTAGATCTTTGTTTACTTCTATAGAACGTTCGATTACGGTTCTCAGTATATACACAGCATTTACTGTACCCTTGCCTACTACAAACCCACATTGTTCTTCTCCTATTTCAGGTTGTATTTTCCTCCTAACTCTTTGCATGATAATTCTTAGCAAAATCTTCGTGATGTGACTCATTATACTAATTGTTCGATGTTGATCACATTCCAAGGCTCCTGATTTCTTTGGGATTGCAATAAATACAGAATTACATAACTCATGAGGTATATTTCCAGTATCATATATTGTATTAAGCAGACTGGTAACTTTATCTATTCCATATTCTTCTAAAGCATTAATCATTTCTGTTGTGACGCTGTCTGGACCGGGGGTCTTGCCAGATTTCATATGATTAAGAGCATTCTGAACCTCCGTCTTCAAAATTGCTGGCCCTTCATTGTTATTTTGAACAATATATTGTTCGTCTCTGTTATCGTCATAAAGGTTTTTCACGTAATCTGACCATACATGTAAAATCTGATCTTTTTCTATTACGACTCTTCCATCTTTTGTCTTTAGGCAGCCTGCTGATGTACGTGTTCTTTGATTAGTAATCTCCTGAATTCTTTTGTGCATTAGTTTCGCATTTTTACTGTTGTGTTGTTTTTCAATTTCTCTGCAATTTTTCTCAAGCCATGTTTCTTTAGCCTCCTTACATAAGGTTCTGACTTTTCTGTGTATTTCTTCATATTTGGCAGGATTATTTTTGTTCTGTCTTCTTGTTTCCATTAGTTGTAAAATTTCTTCAGTCATCCATGTCTTACGGCCCACTTTCTTTACTTTTGGAATAGTTTTTTCTGCTGCACAACTGATTGAATTCTTCAGCATTTCCCATTGATCATCTACATCTTGAAATCGGATCTCTAGATCAGACAATAAATCAAATTTGTTCTTTACTTCTATGTTAAAATTATCTTGTATTTCTTTGTCAGTTTTCAATTTGCACAAGTCATATTTAGGGTTTCCTGCTGTATACTTGACTTTCTTTAACTTTACCCTCAATGTGCCAGTAATTAATCTGTGATCACTGTAACAGTCTGCATTTGGAACTGTTTTTACAACTGTTAATGCATTTCGAAACCTTTTGCTTATCAGGATGTAATCTATCTGGTTTTTAATCCTGCTGTACCCACATACCACACAATATTCCCACCCACAACCACACAGATACCCTTACCCATCCACCCCACATACCCCCACCCACACACCACAAAAATCCCCCATCCACACACACATACCTCACCCACACAATATCCCTAACCAACACACCACACACCTCTCCCCACCCACACATCCTCCACTACGCACCCACACACCTCCACCCACCCACCCCCAACCAAACATCTCTCGATCACAATACCCCTACCCACACTTATCCTCCACCTACTCACGCATCCCACCCCGACACATGCACATCCCTCACCCACCTACACATCCCTAAGCCACTAAAACACCCCCACCCACACATTCCCCATCCACGCACACATCTCCCACCCATACACACCCACATACTTCCCCCAACCACCACACATCCCCTACTCACCCACACATATACCCCACCCATACACACATTCCCCGCACCCATCACACACATCCCCCACACCACACACTATCCCCCACCCACACACATATCCTCACCCATACCACCACACCCCCCACCCACACACCATGCACACATCCCCCACCAACACACCGCACACATATCTCAAACCCACACACCATACACTTCTCCCCACCCGACCTTGCAAACACAATCCCCTACCCACACAACCCCGCCACCCACACATACTTCCTCAAACCACCCACACATCTCCACCCACATAAACACACACACCCCACACCCATCCCATACACATATCCCCCACACCCATTCCCACACCCCTACTTTCACCCCCACTCATCCATCCACACATCCCACCAACACCCACAAATATCACTACCCACAAAACCCCACACACCCCAACCCATCTAAACGCATACCCCCACCCACACATATCCCCACACTCACACACATCCTCCACACACACTCACACCTCCTCACATCTAGACACATACAAAATGTCTCACGTTAGCATTAAAACTAGTATGAACAAACTCCCACACTTTACTCACACACATACACTGACAATTGTCATTAGCAGTCTCATAAAAAAGTTAAACATGGAGAAAAATGTGTACATAAAAAGTATGTGACGTAAACATAGTGATGCTCCCACACACAGAGATACACACAGAGAAGGCATACACACACACACACATTCACTCTCATGCTCACTCATTCTGTCTCTCATTCACACTCACTGACTCTCTCACTCAAACTACAGTAATGTACATAAGTTTATATTATATTATACATGATAAAATCAAATGGTATTTAACTGATAATATGACAGATGAGAATACACAAACATACGGATTCGCGTGTTACATGACATGCATCTGCTCAGCTCTCTCTCTCTCTTTCTCTCTCTCTTCTCTCTCTCTCTCTCTCTCTCTCTCTCTCTCTCTCTCTCTCTCTCTCTCTCTCTCTCTCTCTGTATTCTTTCATATACACACACTCACACGCATGCGCGCACGCTCACACACACACACACTAACACATCAACTCTCACACTGTCTCACTCACACACACAATCCTTCACACACACACTCACTCTCTCAATCACACTCTCTCACACATACGCATGCACGCACACACTCCCTCACTCACTCTCACACATACACGTACGAATGCATGCACTGACACATTCCCCTACCATTTCTCGCTCAATCACTCTCTCCACACACACGCACACACACATTCACTCTCTCACTCTCTCTGACACCCACTTTCTCTCTCTCTCTCTCTCTCTCTCTCTCTCTCTCTCTCTCGCTCCCACACGCACACACATATATAGTGAACAATTATAGTTAAACAATTATAATGAACGATTATAATGAACAATTATACCAGTAAATGAATTATGGTGGCATATAGTCGGTATGGATTAAGTATTGAAAGAGTTTTCGGTTAAATGTGTAGGAACTCATTGGAGTTTTCAGATTTGGAGGCAGATCATTCCATAAGTGAACACCAGAATAGGCGAAACATGTTTTGTATAGGTCCAATCTAGGCTTTGAGACATGTAACAAATTTAGGCACTTGCTGTTCATTGCATTAGATTGAATCAGCGGCAGAAGATACTCTGGGGTATTTTGAGATATAATTTTGTTCACTAATTTGGCTTTGTTGAAAAGGAAGCGCTTTTGAAGTGGTAGAAGTCTTAGATGACTGTACAAATTATTACTTTCAACGTGCTTTATGCCAGAAACCAGACGAATAGCACGGTTTTGTAGAGAACATAGTCGTTTTAAATTAGATTTAGAGCAACCATCCCAAACTGTGGAACAGTAATCGAGATGTGATTGGATATAGCATATATAGAATATTCTTCGTGTGCTTTCGTCCAGGAAGTGCTGAATCTTAGCAAGTTGGTAAACTTTTTGTGCTATTTTCTTGCTAAGAACGTGAACATGAGAGCTCCAGCTCAAATGGCTGTCAATTAAAAGACCTAGTGTTTTATGTTCATTCACATTAACTATAGGTAACGTGCCCATGCGGAGTTCGAGCGGTGATCCAGTTATGGCTAGTGTCTGTAGTTTTTGTCTGGTCGTTATTAGCATGGATTTGATTTTGTCGATGTTAATTTGCATGCGGTTTTCATTGCTCCATCTAGTAAGATTATCGAGTTCCTTTTGTAAAGAATTCTCTAATTCACTACGGTTTTCTAGACTAGTATATATAGTGCAGTCGTCTGCAAATAGATCACAAGTTGTATTGATATATAAAGGAAGATCATTAATATAAACTGCAAAAAGCAGCGGACCTAGTATTGAGCCCTGAGGCACACCAATATTAAGCTGTGTGGGTCTTGATAGACAGTTGTTGAAGGACACGACTTGTTGTCTGTCGGATAGAAATGACGTAATTATGTTCACCATGTTGGTACTTATCTTCATTTGTTTTAGTTTTCTAATTAAAATATCGTGATCTACCATATCAAAAGCTTTTTTAAAGTCTACAAACACCGCTCCACAAATTCTACCGTTGTTGATGTTTAAGTGCCAGTTATCGGTCATTTTTGTTAGAGTACTATGGCAAGAATATTTAGGTCGAAACCCAGATTGACTGTTAATTATTAGATCGTTGTTAATTAAATGGTGTAACGTTATTTTATGAATGTGTTTTTCTAGTGGTTTTGATAGCGACGATAGTAAGGAAATAGGTCTATAATTACCCAAAACGCTATTATCGATTGAGCC
>OY992879.1:154188239-154225739 GCA_963921405.1 Cepaea hortensis
CAGTTACTATGCAAAACTTAAGAGAGATGAAGAAGAGCGACAAAAGGAGCTGGAGTCAAAATACAGAGACAGAGTAAGCTAATAATTTCACTACTCACACAGAATTTTTGTGCTTTTGATTTTTTGTATGATGTGTTTGCTCTTTATTCCAAATGAGTATTTTTGTCACTTCCCTCCCCCCTTCAGAAAGTTTGGATGGCATTGTTTACGGTCAGTGGCTCATGGGGTTATAATATGTTAAGAACTTCACATATACTAAATATTTATGTAATTACATGTCCAAATAGATTAGAGTTATCGTTCTTAAACATCCGGTGTGCTGGTGTCGAATTAGCGGGTTTAACTAAATCCATCATCGGCCAGTTGGACTAAAATTTTGACTTAAAGATGTAAGTTAAAATACCTCAGAAGCCGGAGTGGGTTCACCTGATGGCGAGTGACACTGGTAATAGGGAAAGCTAATCCACGTGCAAAAATTAATCCAGTGCACTAGAAGTAGCTTGAATTCAAAGTGCGTGAACACACAAACAAATAGTTTTTTTTTCTAAAATTACTTCCAATGTTTCATCCCCTGGTCCTCCATATTTTACAAAGCAATTCTTTGTCTTGGTCAGTACTTGATTTCATCTGAGATTTTCCTCAGTCAGAACTGACTGCTACTGATCCAAACATGTCTTGAACTTGTGTTTCTTGTAACCATCGCTCCTCTTTCTGCGGCGAGGTATCATATGTTTAACTTCTTTTTTCTTGTCCATTTGTTATGTAAACAATGTTGTATAAACACAGCGAACAGTTAGATCATTGCTTTGCTGATCCAGCAGCTTCTGCGGCTGGTTTTGTTCCAAATGTATTGGTGTTACCTTTCCTTTGTAGTAAACTAGGCAGGCCAAGAGAGGGATCATGCTACATGGGCAACACATGGTCTCTATAATTCAGCCTAGGCTTTGTGCTATGGAGAGGAATAACTTCATCCCTGGTCCCTGCCTTGGGTTGTGGTTATTATGCCCTTTTTGAAGAGCAATGTAACAAACTATCGTCTGTTTAGACGGCAAGGTGCCAGTAACATAAACACTTCCTAATCTAACCATTACTGCTACATGCAGGCATTCCACATAACTTAGTCCCAGTAATAATCATGCCAAATTTGGTTTGAAATCACTTGGCCATAATCATTGCATTTAATGTGTGCTTCCGTAAGGATTTCAGTTGAATCTTGCATCTCCCTGACAGGCTAGAGAAAGAAGAGAGGGACACAACAAAGACTACTCCGAGACCGAAGTCATCAGCACAACGGCCGACTACAGAGCTGTCGCACCAGATGCAAAGGCGTAAGTTGTTACTGTGGCTGCTGCCTTATAGCTGGCAATCTAGCTGCTCTTATAACCAATACCTGAGCATTTCTAGCCCTAGCTTTGTCATTTAGAACAAAGAAGACACAAGCAACAGACGGCACAGTTTAATTTCTAATGTATTTCACTGCATCTAGACAGGCGCCTGCTACAGAGTTAAATATGTTATGAATAGATGAATTCTTTGTCTGCTGAAGTATAAACATAGTCGCTGGCAGTGCTCTAAGGTGAACACAAGGTAGTCACAGATTCATTGTCATCTCTTTCCACTTGCACTGGTGGTTTTCGATTGAGTATGGCTAGTGAATTATGCCAGGCAATAAATTGTGCAATCTGTTGGTTATAAATTCTGTGTTCAAATTCTGAACAGGAGACCACTGCATTGAATTTGTCAAATAGGTCTATATTAGCTCTGGTGTTTCTAATAATCCACAAACCTACTGAGGTGAAGTCATTAGTGCACATTGTTCTCTCAGTGTTTCATTTATCTTTCTTTTCTGCCACAAGCAGCTTCTGGCTTAAAATAGAGTCTTCAGGGGAAAATAGAAGCAGTTTATATGTACGCATCACCATTCCAAGCAGTCTTTTCTATTTTATATTGTCTGCCCAAGTATGGATTATTGATTTTTTTTGGTTAACTTGCGCTCGCTCTCTTTGAACTCTAGCATAGGCCATACACACTATAGTAGTGAATTTTGCATGTGGATTAGCTTTCCCTATTAACAGTGTCCCTCGCCATCAGGCGAACCCACTCCGACTTCAGAGGTACTTGTAATTTATGTCCCCAAGTCAAGGACAACAGGTCAACAGTTTAGTCCAGCTGTCCGGTGTAAGGGTTGAACTGCTAACCTCGGTATCAGCACAACGGATGTTTAAGAACACACGTTCTTACCCATTCGGCCATGTGGACCTGTGATTATTGATTATGACTTTTGGTGACTTCTGACATTACATCTGCAACATTACAAAATTATATCAAGCGCTGCTGAAAATTAATTGATAAATCAATGAAAAATATAGCTATACAAGAGTACCATGTTTTAACAAAAGAAAAAAATGCTTTTAGAGGCAAATAGATCAACTGTATGTATGCACAATTTTTAAAAGTGTTTATATGGCAAGAAGATCGACTTATTTCACCGGGTTTTATCCCATATGGCTTTCTCTTTCCGCATGGTGGACTGCCAAAAGTGTCACATAAAGTTGGAACTCCATAGCTCCAGTGACGACCCCCAGGAGTCGTGAAAATTGCACTCGTTAACAGAACGTGTAGCCCAGAATTGAACCCACATCCTTTGGAACACGAGGCAGATGGCATCACCACTTTGCCGCAGAGACTCTCTGTCTTAGCTGACTGACTGGCACCTTGCCGTCTTGACAGACGATAGTTTGTAAAATGGAGTTATACCTCTCCATAACACAAAGCCTGGGCTGAATTTAGAGACCATGTGTTGCCTATGCAGCATGATCCCTCTCTCGGCCTGCCTGGTTTACTCGACATAGACGTTAATAGATATGAATAAATCTTCTTTATGAGGTAAAGTATTTAGTGGGTTATGTCTGTGTAAGATTTCAAGTTTTCCACAAACCTACCACATCTCGATGCAGTTATCTTCATTCCATTTTCCTTATGGGAGTCCACTGGTAGATGTTTTCAGGAATTAGAAATACAAATACCAAACATATTTTTATGTGTATTATGTCTCTTTTCAGCATTGAAAATTATGCAGAGAAAAGGAAGCAGGTTATTCAGGCCTCAAAGTATTTGGGAGGAGATATGGAGCATACTCACTTGGTCAAGGGTTTGGATTTTGCTTTGCTGGAAAAGGTGAGGTCATTGTTAAGTTTGGTGTATAAATTAATTTATAAATATACTGGAACGTGAGATAGAAGTTTGTATCAGAGTGCTGATGAAAAGAAGTCAAGCTTAGCCTGGACTGACCATAAAAAAACGTTAGTTGCATATCCTTTACAGGATGTCGCCTTCAACCCTAGCATTTTTTTTTACTGTTTGTGATTTCTTGGCAAGTTTACATTCAGTAGTTTGCCTTTGTTTTATGAACAACCAGCACTCATACCATTATACCAAATCGGCGCCAGCTTTGTTTTGAATGCATTATGCAGGGTTGTGAATTGCATTCGTAACCCCTTTGGCACAATGCCAGTGGACTGACCGTAGCAGAGGTTAATCAGTATTAAAAGTTTATGGCACAGCACCAATAAACAAATTAAAATACATTTTTGAGAATATGCATCCTTCCTATGGCAGCATACAAATGGGAGTTGTGGACTATTTTGCAACCACTAAAGGAGAAAATCAGGGCTCTTGAACTTAGATGTCACGGGATAGTTCTAAGAATAATGTGGAAGAAGGATAGAGACACTCCCTGTTACATTTCACAATGGTTTAAAAAGAACAGTTATAAGAAGTATGGTTCCTTAAGATGTGGCAGGGGTCAACCAGCATAGAGATGGGCCAGCAAAGAGATGCAGAAACCTTGGGCATGAGACATGCATGAGATTCTATTCATTGGGCCATGATTAGTGCTGTATTCAGCAAAGGATCTGTTACATCATTATGATCTTCATAATGCATGTTAACTCTTGGAGTTGTATCATGTTAGTTCGCTAACTTTTTTTGTGTCTTCATAGTGCATGTTAACTCTTGAGGTTGTATCAACATGTTTGTTCGCTAACTTCTTTTGTGTCTTCATAGTGCATGTTAACTCTTGAAGTTGTATCACCATGTTTGTTCGCTAACTTCTGTTGTGTCTTCATGATGCATGTTAACTCTTGAAGTTGTATCAACTTGTTAGTTCACTAACTTCTGTTGTGTCTTCATAGTGCATGTTAACTCTTGGAGTTGTATCATGTTAGTTCGCTAACTTCTTTTGTGTCTTCATTGTGCATGTTAACTCTTGAAGTTGTATCACCATGTTTGTTCGCTAACTTCTGTTGTGTCTTCATGATGCATGTTAACTCTTGAAGTTGTATCAACTTGTTAGTTCACTAACTTCTGTCGTGTCTTCATAGTGCATGTTAACTCTTGGAGTTGTATCATGTTAGTTCGCTAACTTCTTTTGTGTCTTCATTGTGCATGTTAACTCTTGAAGTTGTATCACCATGTTTGTTCGCTAACTTCTGTTGTGTCTTCATGATGCATGTTAACTCTTGAAGTTGTATCAACATGTTTGTTCGCTGTGTTCTTTTGTGTGGTGACTCCGTGACATTAGCACTGCAGGCCTTGAGAAAGATAGGTCTCTGTTAGGTAGTGGTTCTGCCACCTCTGTAGGTTAGGTTTGATTCCGGACGCATCTAGTGAATGGGTGCCATTTTTCAGAGATTTCTGGGGTTTGTCGCTGGAGCAACGGAATTCGTATTTTGTGCGACACTTTAGGCAGGCCGCCCTGCGAAAACAGGTTGAGCCATGTGGGTTAATACCCGATGCAGTGAAGTCAATCTTACGCCTTTCAATCCCCTGTTTCTTTCTTTGCTTGCTCTTACATAGCCATGTGATACTTTTCTTATAAACTTGGACATCCTATTAGGCTTCTTCTGATACTGTAGCTTTCTTTTCTTTTTTAACCTAGTGGAATTTTAAATGGCCATGTTGCAGGCATGGTAGTGCAGTGGCTGGAATGTTTTGTCACTTGGTCAGCTGACCTGGTGGTAATGTGTTCGATTCCACCTTCCCCGGGATGGTTAACCCGGTCAACAAATGCCCGCAGAAGTCGGATGTGTCGGCCTAACGGCGCAAGAATGCAGCTTTGCTGTAAACAGGCACAACGCAATCACATCCGGAAAAAAAAACTTAGGATGAACAAAGAAGAAGAAGAAGATTCCACCTTGACGCTGGGAATTTCTAACAATGTACCTCGACTCCTAGGTTGCTAAACATAAGTACCCAGAAGTATACTGAGAGGTAAACTTGTAACTGCTTATTCATGGCCCATGTCTCCGTGGCATTGAACAGTACCATGTATACATAGCACCTGATAATTCTCAATGTTTGATGATCAGATCAGAAAAAACTGAAGACATTGAAACATTGACAACTCTGTGAGAGATTACTTCGTGTATTTGTATTTTTCACTGTAAGCTGAGCATGATCTCACGGTGATGTGAGTTGGTTTTACAAGAAAGTGCTGTTATAATTTGCTAGGGTAGATTACAAGGAAAGTAAACCTGCTTTTTTTTTTTTTTTGCTTACAATTTTAATGTCTTTTTCCCTGTCTACCTCAGGTGAGAGCAGAAATCCAGTACAAAGAGAAAGAGGAGGAAGATATGATGGAGGAGGCAGTGTCCCAACCCAAGTAAGAACATCTGTACTTACAGAAGAGATTAACAAATACCACTTTTTACTTTTGATGGTGTAACAGTTTATTTTTAACCACACACATTCTCATTACTGGAGTTATGCGGTTCATGCTGTATGCGATGCTTTATGCAGGTCACCTTGTGGAAATAAGACAAAATCATGAGGGATGGAACCCTGGGTAGTTAAGTCAATCCTCTTACTACTAAACCCTGTTTTATGGGGTAGTGCATGTACTATCTGTGAATAGCATGATGTCAGTTATTTCCCACAGACATGAAAGCTCTCTCTCTCTCTTTCTGTCTGTCTCACTATCTCTCTGACTCTCTCCCTGTCTGTCTGTCTGTCTGTCTGTCTCTCTCTCTCTCTCTCTCTCTCTCTCTCTCTCTCCCCCCCCCCCCCCCTTACTGATTACTCCTTGATATTGACATGGCTGGCCTTAGTAAAATTTCACGAAAAGCTGTGACAGCACACTGGCCAGCATGCTTGCCTGGTGGTCATGTGGTTGAATCCACCATAAGGCAGGATTTTTGTTTTGACGTTTGCTGCTTCAAACTCAGTCGTAGTTCATACTTGTGCTATTTCTTGTAGTGTGTAAATTACTTTTGCGTGTGGATTAGCTTTCCCTATTACCAGTGTCCCTCGCCATCAGGCGAACCTACTTCGACTTCTGAGGTACTTGTAATTTACATCCCCTAGTCAAGATCGAGAAGTCAGTATTTTAGTCCACCTGACAAGTGAGGGGTTGAACCCTCTATGGTGGCATCAGCACATCAGAAGCTTAAGTGCTAGTAGTCTTATTCATTCAGCCATGCTTACCTAATTTTTTTTAAACTTGATCTCGGTTATTGATACAGTCTAAAACAGGTACAAAGAAATGTTCTGAGAAGTAAAGGTGGCCAACAGGTTACTGACCACATCTTCCATCGAGAGTCAGTCTATAGAAATATGCGGCTAGCGCTGTAAACCTTGCCCTGGTGTTACCGGGCCCATAGAAGAATGGCAACATTAACCTACCATGCATGTCATAAGAGTCAAATGAGGAGGGTTGTCTGGCCTGAGACTGACTGCCTGATTCCTTAGGGAACTTGGAGGGTTGTCTGGCCTGAGACTGACTGCCTGATTCCTTAGGGAACTAGGAGGGTTGTCTGGCCTGAGACTGACTGCCTGATTCCTTAGGGAACTTGGAGGGTTGTCTGGCCTGAGACTGACTGCCTAATTCCTTAGGGAACTTGGAGGGTTGTCTGGCCTGAGACTGACTGCCTGATTCCTTAGGGAACTAGGAGGGTTGTCTGGCCTGAGACTGACTGCCTGATTCCTTAGGGAACTAGGAGGGTTGTCTGGCCTGAGACTGACTGCCTGATTCCTTAGGGAACTTGGAGGGTTGTCTGGCCTGAGACTGACTGCCTAATTCCTTAGGGAACTTGGAGGGTTGTCTGGCCTGAGACTGACTGCCTGATTCCTTAGGGAACTTGGAGCGTTGTCTGGCCTGAGACTGACTGCCTGATTCCTTAGGGAACTTGGAGGGTTGTCTGGCCTGAGACTGACTGCCTGATTCCTTAGGGAACTTCAGCTGCAAATTCCAGCCAAGCATGAACAAGTCAACAAAGGGCATGAGTTGATTGAGGGCCTAAACAACTTCATTGGGAGGTGAAAGACAACAGAAGAAGAAGGAAGATCAAATGCTCAATATGCCTCCAGGTATGATAAAGGATCCTTTGTCTTTACTATTTTTTTTATTTCTTGAACAGTTCACTTTTGTTTCAGGATAAATATTTTACTGTTGGCTGTTGTTCTTTTCAGGGAAGAAGAAGACCCAGAGGAGAAAATTACATTCAAGACTAAACTTGGTGAGTAGCTTGTGTCTAAGATTGTAGATTCTGTCAGAGGCTTCACTCGAGCATGCTTCCTTGGTGACCTTAGTATGCTCAGGAAGATAGAGATGGGTTGGATCCGAAGACAATGGTTGGTGTCTCTTGGGGGGTCACAGCTGGCAATGATTAGTTTCATTTTCGTGCCAAGGCATGCGGGTGTAAAGGGAAATTAGCAGGCTGACAGGAATTTTAAAGTATACATGGACCTACTGTTTTTTTTTTTAAAACAAATTTGTGAGTGCCAGGTTTCAAACATCACCATCCAAGAGATCAGGGAAACGTGATATCTCATCTCATCTCATCTCATCATGTTCCTCTTGTACCTTGCGGTGTCGAGGTGAAGTATAAACTTCGTGAGAGTGCCCGGTTATGGGCTTCGTATATCGACATTCCCATGGATTCTGTTATTCCCTCCGTCCAGCGTTTACGTGGTCGGCCTCTTCCTCTGTTTCCATCTGGTCTGTACGTCATTGCCTGTTGTGGCATGCTGTTGACTGGTAGCCTACTTGCATGGCAAAACCATTTGACTTGCTGCTTTCTAATAAAATCTAGAGCAGCTTTAACCCCCACTTTAGTCCTGATTTCTTCATTTCTGATCTTATCTCTTCTTGATACGTTGAGTATTCTTCTCAGGAACCTCATTTCTGTTGTTGTGATTTTTCTTTTCTCTTTTTCTGTCATTGTCCAGGTTTGGCATTGGTAGCACAGAGTTGGTAGGAAGATTGTGTTGTAAAGTGCTTTCTTAGCAGTTATTGATACATGTTTGTTCTTTAGTATTGGTGCCATTTGTCCAATGAGTTGATTTGCCTTATTGCACCTATTTTCGATCTCGTCTTCTGATCTGCCATTTGATGATATTATACTTCCTAGGTACTTGAAGCTCTTTACTTGTTTCAAGGGATGTTCGTTTAGGTGAATTGTTGCTGTTTGTTCTTCTTTAGTTATAGTCATTACCTCTGTTTTGCTTGTGCTAATTTTCATGTTATGTTCCCTACACATTTCGTTTAGACTATTCATGTGGTCTTGTAATTCAGCTTCTGATTTTGCTATTAGTGCTTGGTCGTCCGCAAACAGGAGTTCTCTAATGGTTAGATTTGCAGATGGTTCTTCTTCTGTGTTCTCGTCATGCGGTATTCTTGCTGTCTCTGCTTGGCTGGTTTCTTTACATATGTTGTCTATATATGTTATGAACAAGAGAGGGGACAGGACACAACCTTGTCGTACTCCAGATCTTATGGTGAAGGGTTCTGAGTGTCCTCCAGTTGCTCTCACTATGCATTCACTGTTGTCGTATAAACTTCTACATAGGTTTGTTAGATGTGTACTCACTCCATATTGTTTAAGGATTTCCCACAGCTTGTTTCTATCTACCCTATCAAATGCCTTTTCTTGGTCAACAAAGGCTAAGTAGAGTGTTTCATTGAATTCAATTGATTTTTCTATAAGTTGTCTAAGAGCAAAAATGGCGTCTGTGCATCCTTTGTTTTTCCTAAATCCAAGCTGCGTTTCGCTTAGCTGGGGTTCTAAAGTAGTTCGTAATCTTTTTTCAAGAATTTTGCAAAATATTTTCCCAGTATGACTCAACAGTGAAATGCCTCTGTATTGTGTGCAATCTCTTTTGCTGCCTTTGTTTTTCCAAATTGGGATAATTATGGCGTTTCCCCAGTCTCGTGGTGACTGTTGTTCTACCCAAACATGGTTGAATAGTCTATGTAGCCAAGCTGTTCCTACTTCCCTTGCTGCTTTAATTAGTTCATTTGGTATTTCATCCTGTCCTGGTGATTTGTTCAATGGGGCTAATCTGATGGCTTCTATAATTTCTTCTTTTAGTATGTCTGGTTCTAGTTCCTCGGTGACATCTGTGTAGGTCTCTTGAATTCCTGTGACATCTGATGGGATGTTGAGAAGTTGTTCGAAATACTGCTTCCATCTTATTAGGATGTGTTTTTGTTCACTTATTGGTTCTCCATTTTCGCTGTTAATTATTTCAGTTGGGTCAAAGGGTACTCCTCTGGTTCGCATTGCACTTATCTTTTTGTAGAAGTTTCTGGTTGCCTCCTTGTAGTTTTTATTTAGGGTTTCTCCATACTCTTCCCAGTCTTTCTGTTTTTCCCTCTTTACTATTCTACTCACATGTCTTCTCGATATTCTGTATTCTATGAGATCACATTCCTGTTTGCTCTTCAACCACTTTTTATATTTTTCCTTTTTTTCTTTTACCGCTTTCTTTACTTCTGCGTTCCACCAACTTGTTATTTTCTTTATCCGTGTTTTGCATTTTTTCGTGGTTCCGCATGTTATTTTTGCAGTATTTAAAACGCTTGATTTGAACGTCTCCCATTCTTCTTCCACTGTTTTTCTTTCCGTAGGTAATTTTACAAAGAGTTCAGTTAGTTCTTTCTCATAATTTTCCCTTACTGCCTCGTCTTTAAGGTTTTTTAAGTTTACTGATTCACATGGCATGTATTTTCCTGCTTTTTGTTTTCTTCTTCTAATGGTTCTTATTGTGGCAACGACTGCTTTATGATCTGTGTTTATACTGAAATTGGGCACTGCTCTTGCATCTAATATATTTCTCTTTCTGTTATTTCTTGTTAATATAAAATCAATTTGGCTTTTAGTATCTAGATTGTTCCATTTATACCAGGTGTATACTTGCGAATCTTTATGTTTATAGAATGTGTTTGTTATATAGAGATCGTGTTGGCTGCAAAGCTCTATCAGTCTACTTCCGTTATCATTCCTTTCATTTTGCTGATCTCCAAATGCTCCCAGGTGTTTTTCTATGCCCCCTCTGTTATGTCCTAGTCTTGCATTGAAGTCTCCCATAACTATGATGTTGTCCTGCCTATCTATTTTATTTAGCACGTCATGTATGTCTTCGTAGAAGTCCTCACATTCTTGCTCATTATTGTTTGCATTACATGGTGCGTATATCTGTACATATGTTGTGATTGTTTGTTCTTTTATTCTCACTGTTATGATTCTTTCTGATATATATTTTATTTCTAGTATTGCTCTTGCTAGCTGTGGTTCGATGACTATTCCCACACCGTGTCTTGCCCTTTCTTGCTGTTCTACTCCAGAGTAAACAAACGTGTAACTGCGGTGGAGCTCCTTGCATCCTTTCCCTTTTGTTCTGGTGTCCGCTATTCCCATCAGATCAATATTCCTCTTCTCCATTGTTTCTATAAGCTCTTCTTCTTTACTATTGAAACCACAGACGTTCATTGTGCCTATTTTTTGAATCGCTGATCTATCTCGTAGTCCGTTAACATTGCCGGGTCGATAGCCGTTTGGGTCAGTCCGTTTATACTTCTTAGTTTTTCTACGAGCAGTATGAAGATCCCCTGCCGGCTTGCTAGGCCAGTCGCAGGTTTAGGACACTAATCTGACCACAGGGAGTCCATCCCCTATGGCGAGCCATAGCCCCGTTAGCCCATGACCTCGCGGTCATGGTTGCCCGGTCTGCACCACGTGGAGGTGGGGGTTGACTTGTGTAGTCTGCGGGTCATCGGCAGGCTACTAATTTTCGCTCTTCACCCCTCCTGGGAGAGGCTAGCCGATCCTAACCCTGCTGGCTGCAGGGCCAGGCGCATTCCACACCTTACAGACCTTACAGACCTCTCGTGATATCACGAGAAATAAATACACGGACTGACCAGCATCACTGACTGACCAGCATCACTGAAAAACCTATCCATGGATAGAGAGAGTCGTCACCTCTGTCTAGTGCAGGGGTGACCAACCTTTTCAGCTGGCGGGCCAAATTTCAGAAATAATATTTTCTGCCGGGCCACGCACCTAATTTTTGTTTTTGTTTTTTTTGTTTTTGTTTTTTGTTTGTTAATTAAAGTAAATAAGCAAGCGTGCTACAGCCTCGACCACATCATCACTTCCAACCCTGTGGGACGCAACATGACGTCCGGCGGGCCGCATGTTGGCCACCCCTGGTCTAGTGGAATTAAACATGATACACATGCCAAAGTCGGGCAGAGTGACTTCTGGATGTGTTGCACTCCTCTCGAAAGAGGAATGATGAAGACCTAATGTTTATTGTCATTTGCTTATTTTTAAGCAAATTTAGATTAGTTCTTTGGCATCTTATATAGTAAAGTTGTATGTGTGTGAACACATGTTTTCAATTAATTAGTTTCTGTCAATTTTACCTGCAGGTCGCAACATTTATCGGGTGCTGTTCAAGAACCGCCCACCAGCTAGAAATGAATTGTTCCTTCCTCGCCGCATGGCATACGTCATCGACCTGGAGGATGACTTTGCTGAGTCTGATGTCCCCGCAACTCTCATCAGAAGCAAGGCTGACTGTCCTACTTTGGCTGTGAGTGGTTGCCGCTGGTGCTTGTCTGTCTGTTTCAGTTGTGTTATTATTTGTGTGGAATGTGTGAACATTCTTGTGTGTGTATGTGTGTGAGGCGTATCTGCACATATAAATGTGCTCTGTGATGTAAAGGGAAGCTTTTGGTAGACCTTCACATATACTGTGTCATAATGTATTACAAGTACCATGTCTTGTTACCCTTTCTAGGTCCCTTAAGGCACTGTTGGAACCATATTTTAGACACCAGTCGGCACTCGGTGGGTGATGTGGTCAGTCTCACACTGGCAACCTTTACATCTCAAAACATTTCCTGTACCCATTTTATGTTGGGTCGATCTGGGAACCCAGTTTAACCCAACTGACCAGTGATGGGGTTCAACCCACTGCCTTGGCATCAGCACACTGGAAGTTTAAGGGCGATTATCCAATTGGCCATGCTGACACTAAGCTTATTCTTTATAGATGGGGAGGTGTTTTTTTTCCCTAAATCTTCTGTTATGTGTGAATGGTGACGTTTGCGGCCACAGGAGACATTTATTCCAGTTAAATGCATTTTAATTTAGAGAGGCATGTTGTTTTGTTGTTGTTGTTGTTGCTGATGTGTGTGTACCTGTGCTGATTTCTTGTATTTAATTCTCTAACAGGCAACAACAACTCTAACGACAAATGATATTGTGATCAACAAACTCACTCAGATTCTGTCATATTTGCGCCAAGGAAAACGAGAGGCTAAGAAGTTGAAGAAGAAAGAGAAAGGTGGGTTCTTCCTTCTTCTGCTCTTTTTTTTCTTTCTCCACACTATCATCTCTCTGGCCCAGAGTGGGGTCAGAGGTGTCTGATTTGACCAGTCTGGAAACTGGTGTGCCAACATTTGCACAGATGGAGATCATTTTTGTTTTTCAACTTTGTTGGGTACTTACCTTAAATGATTCAGTGCCAGACAAAAAGTAGATTTGGATCAAACAAAAATGGCTGGTGGGAAGTAGGGGTGTGTCACAGTTATTACTTAAATGTTAATATGGTAGCAGACATGTTGAATTACATATTAACTTAAAGGAGGTTGCATGTGGAAACTGCTGTATATAAGCCGTGGTAGATACGGGAAGTCCCTTAAGATGATTAATCATCCCATGGGACTACATCAGTTAACTCGTATCTGCTTTCTCTTCTTTGCGTTCATCCAGAGTGTTTTTTCAGATGTGATTGCGGTGTGTCTGGTTAGGCACCCTTGGATTGAAACCCTTAGGCCAACACATCCGTCTTTTAGCGTGCATTTTTGACCAGGTTAGCAATCCTGGGAGACTCACTTTTGTGGTACTGGCCACCGCCCAGCTGGTCAAGTTGGAACAGTCAAAGTCTGCACAGTCATCCATAATTGCAGAGCCGACACATAACGCTCTGATGCTGGGCTCACAGAGGGAATCGTCACGTCCTGCTCATGGCTGCTTTAATTCCTCACTTCAGTATATTGGGCATTTTGTTCGCCCCGGGCCGTTCCCGCACAAGCCAGACAGGTCTGCAGACGGTATCCACTCAGCGAGTTTTCGGACATGTGCTTGTCGTTGCGCCCGTCAGAGCTGTTCCAGGCACGACAGACATTCGGAAAACTACCTAGTCAGAGCTGTTCCGAACAAGAGCGGTATTCGGAAACTAGGTAGTCAGAGCTGTTCCTAGCACGAGAGACATTCGGACGAGACATTTCACTTGGACGTAAATGCGTAGTGCCAATTTTTAGTTTGCCACCCGTAGGACGGCGCTTCCGGCGGGCATTTTTTAATGAGGTTAGCCTTCCTCGGGTTTCGAGGCACGTTAGACTTATTGTCGTGGTGTCGCCCACATCTCAGCTGGTCAAGATAGAACGATCAGCGACATCGTGGTCGGCCCTCAAGGGAAGGCAGGGGCAGACCATGGGCATTCCCTTGCTATCCAAGGAAGCTTCCATAATTGCAGAGCCGGCACACATTGCTCTGAGACTGGGTTCACCCAAGGAGTTGCCACATCCTGCTCATGGCTGCTTAAGTTCCTCACTTCCGTGTGTTGGGCATCTCGCTTGCCACACTGGTCGCTCAAGCGCACACCAGGAACGGTCAGACTGCGGGCGACATCCACTCGGTAAGCTTTTGCTGTTGCTTCGGACCACGCAATGGATTCGCTAGCCATGCGTTCCATTTCGTGTTATTGAGACGTTTTTCCACTTTTGTCTACACTCTCTATGAGTTAGATACAGACAGTTTTCGTAACCATTTCCTTCGACTGGGGCACTTTTCTTACTTTGTACTCGCTCACGAGGTAGGCTACATGTGCTGCCTGCTCAGCACCTTACCTCCGTGCAGCTGTGAACGAGAAACGGCCAGGCCCTCTCATCCGGGAATCCCTCATATCCCCCAGCTGAGAGCCTTCGAACAGGTATCAGACCTGGGCTTGTAGCTTGCTCAGTATCTCACTTCTATTTTCGGAGGGTGGGTATCGGCCCGGCTCTCAGATCCGAGGGTTTGTGGCTTAGAGCATTCAGCCTCAACCCTCGACAGAGAGCCTTAGAGTATTGTCCGGACCAAATCTTTTGCCTTCGTGCGCCTGATTTAAACTTCTGACTGTTATCCTCACCTCAGTCTAACTCGCAGAGCAGCAGGTTGTGTCTCTCTTAGTCTGGCCCCTATCCCATAAGCTGTCCGATATGTAGTTTTTCATCCATCGGCAAGCAAATGGGGTCGATGGGAAACGCAAGCTCCCCCACCACGTCAAGGTGGAGACACATCGGGGGAGGTATCTGCTTTAAGACCACCTTGCCAAGAGAGGTATGGTTGTGAGACTGAGCACTCTGCAACAATGTTCTGCCAGCTTTCATTGCACTTACATCAGTTCTGAATGTTTATTTTGTTTTTCAGTTTGGTCTCTTCTTTCCTCCACTCTTGAATTATAGTTACCATACAAAGTTTTCTTTGGTGGCTACTCATTTAGCATGCTGGAAAAAAACAGCCAATCTCAGCTGATTTCACACAGTATAGAATTTTGTTATGCCAACCTATAGGTGGTCTTCATCTGCCATCTAATCTTGCCACTTTATTTTCAGCAGCATAAGTAGATAAGTGACTGTTGCTGTGGTCATCTAGGACTGGTGAGCCCACCGCTGTTGAAACACAGCTACGTATGATTTGGCACAGACCGCCTTGTACTGGTTTTCATACAATGGTATCAGCTCCAGTTGTTCTGAACGCAATGTCAGACTACTGAGCGTAAGATTGCCACGAAATCACAAACGACCCAAAAAATGCTAGGGTTGACTGGGACGTCCTGTAACAGATATGCGATAAACTTTAGATATTTCATTGTTAGACTCCAGACCAATGCCCAGGGGGAAGTGGTAAAAAGAACTGATGGACTCCACAGACACATTTTAAACAACATGTGTACTTCTGGGATGTGCATTCTCATCTCTACTTTTCAACATATCCGTGGAGGACTTTTGTGGTGGCATTCTGGCGGCGGCATTATGCACGGTGTACCTGTGCGGGCTGTTGGATTGCCGAGACTCCTGTCTGTTCCACTTTTCACATTGGACAGTGAGGAGCATTTTGTGTGATATTCATTGGCACAGGAACGGAACATAATGGGGACGACCCGTTGCCGTGAAGTTGGAACCTCGACTAACTAACTAACTAACATGGGCAAATTGCAGTAAACTTATGCCCACAGATTACATTAATTAGCTGATTGTTTTATTTTCAGGAAAGCAGAAAGAAGAAGAAAAAGCAAAAACAGCCTATATGGATGACAGGTAAATAGCTGATAATTCCATGCCATGTCATTCATTATTTGTTTGTCACTGATTTCTGGGGGGGGGCCCCATCCTTTAAGTGTTGATAATCTGATGATGTTACTAGACTCCTTACTTGTGTTCAGTTGTGGGAAGACTCGTGAATGGTCTATTGTTCTAGATAGTGTCTCCAGTTGTGGGAAGACTCGTGAATGTTCTATTGTTCTAGATAGTGTGTCCAGTTGTGGGAAGACTTGTGAATGTTCTATTGTTCTAGATAAGAGTGTCCAGTTGTGGGAAGACTCATGAATGTTCTATTGTTCTAGATAGAGTGTCCAGTTGTGGGAAGACTCGTGAATGTTCTATTGTTCTAGATAGTGTGTCCAGTTGTGGGAAGACTCGTGAATGTTCTATTGTTCTAGATAAGAGTGTCCAGTTGTGGGAAGACTCATGAATGATCTATTGTTCTAGATAGTGTGTCCAGTTGTGGGAATACTCGTGAATGTTCTATTGTTCTAGATAGTGTCCAGTTGTGGGAAGACTCATGAATGTTCTATTGTTCTAGATAGTGTGTCCAGTTGTGGGAAGACTCGTGAATGTTCTATTGTTCTAGATAAGAGTGTCCAGTTGTGGGAAGACTCATGAATGATCTATTGTTCTAGATAGTGTGTCCAGTTGTGGGAATACTCGTGAATGTTCTATTGTTCTAGATAGTGTCCAGTTGTGGGAAGACTCATGAATGTTCTATTGTTCTAGACAGAGTGTCCAGTTGTGGGAAGACTCGTGAATGTTCTATTGTTCTAGATAGTGTGTCCAGTTGTGGGAAGACTTGTGAATGTTCTATTGTTCTAGATAAGAGTGTCCAGTTGTGGGAAGACTCATGAATGTTCTATTGTTCTAGATAGAGTGTCCAGTTGTGGGAAGACTCGTGAATGTTCTATTGTTCTAGATAGTGTGTCCAGTTGTGGGAAGACTCGTGAATGTTCTATTGTTCTAGATAAGAGTGTCCAGTTGTGGGAAGCCTCATGAATGTTCTATTGTTCTAGATAGAGTGTCCAGTTGTGGGAAGACTCGTGAATGTTCTATTGTTCTAGATAGTGTGTCCGGTTGGTTGCCTGTTTGTCAAAGTACATTTGTTCCTTCAGTGAAGTGTTCTTATTTGGAGGTAACAGGTTCAAACCTGTGTGTTTATAGCTTTCAATGGTTATATTGTCTAGCGTGTTCTCTGATCTCGGCTTCATTCATTTACTTCTTTGGGTGCCAATCACTACCTGTTAATTTATTTCTCGTACTATTTCTATGGCCTCAGGGGTCCCCGCGCAAATTATATTGTTCTATTAGTTTCTATTTTTTGGTTTTTGTTTGGCTCGCTCGCTTTGAACTCAAGCGTAGTCCATACACACTACTTCCAGTAGTGCTGGACTGAATGTTGCGTGTGGATTAGCTGTCCCTATTACCAGTGTCCCTCGCCATCAGGTGAACGCACTCAGACTTCAGAGTTACTTGTAATTTACGCCCCAAGTCAAGGATGATGGACAATATTTTAGTCCAACTGTCCGGTGTAGAGGTTGAATCCCTTACCTCGGCATCAGCATACTGGGTGTTTAACAACATGCGTTCTTATTAATTCGGCCATGCTGATATTTAGTGTGTATTCTGCCTTGGCATTTGTAGCACAAAGATGCTTGCTTGTATTGTATTGCCTGTGACTTGCTCACACCCATAAGGGAAGCAAAGAATAGTAGCACTGCCCCCTACCTGCATGTCATAAGAGGCAGCTGAGAATGGTTGACATGAGACTTGCTATCTCATCCCATAGAAAACTTGCACCTACCAAATCCAACCAGTCTTGAACAATTCTGAACAGGGATTGGCTGGAGCTGGGTGAGCACCTGTGCTTCATTGGGAGGGGAAAGGCAGCAGCAGAAGCAGACTTTTCTTTAGGGTGCAGGCCTTGGATAGGAATGACTGATTAATAGAAGTAAAGCTGGCAATTAGTTGCTTCCTTACGTTATGTAAGCATGGGTTGCATTCGTAGATGTCATCTTGATAGGTCTCTGTCTGTCTCTCTCTCTCTCTCTCTCTCTCTCTCTCTCTCTCTCTCTCTCTCTCTCTCTCTCTCTCTCTCTCTCTCTCTCTCTCTCTCTCTCTCTCTCTCTGTGTTTTTTGTTTTAGTTAACAATATTTATAGTGCATAGCTCCCTGTATTTCATTTATAGCATATAGACTATATAGATACTTTGTTTATCAGTGTTTTGATTATATTGCATAGCTCTGGGTATTTTATTTTATAGCACATGTATAAACATTATCTGTCAGTTGCTTAACATTTTCACTATATTTGCAGCATCTATGGTGAGCTTGGAGAATATGAACCCTCATTCAGTAAGCCAAAAGACAGGAGGGAGAAAGACAGAAAGGACAATGATAAAGACAGGGATATTAGAGCAGACCGTGACAGGGACAGAGAAAGAAGTGGCAGGGACAAGGAACGAGATAGGTATGTTTCTCGTATTGTAAAAACCAAGTTTTTTTAAAGGTTATTCCTAAGACATTTGTAATCCTGCACACCACGTTCGACTCACAGCTGCTGGCGATTTGGCAGCCTTACATTGGTTTTCATAATATGGTATGAATGCTGGTCGTTCAGAAAGCAATGGCAAACTACTGAACTTAAAGTTGCCAAGAAATCACAAACAGCCAAAAGATGATGGGGTCGACTGTGACTACCTGTCAAGGATATGCAACTAACTTTTTGTGAGTGAAATCTTATCTGTTCCTAAGAAAAAATTGTTTGTTTGTGAAATCTTATCATCCAATGCCAGATGGAACAGGCGATTATGTTTCTCTACAGCCGTCCTCTATGTTTTTGATGCGTTGGCCTGCTAATTGTCTTCTGGACATCCCTGCCAGTCCATACAGCATTTTCTTCCTCTGTTGAACTCGTGTCTCTAATTGCCTTGATCTTCCCAGTTATCACAATGTTCTCCAGACCCTCACTTTAAAATATGACCAAAATGGCAATTTTCTTGTCCTCATTTAGGGTAGTTGGTTGGTGGGAAGGCCCGTGGAAGATTAACTCTTGATTCTATTGCTTCAGCTTTAGGACATCTCAGCCATAAAAAGAGCTGGCATCTATTAGGTTGAGGCTGGTGTGGAGACTTTCCCCCTAACCCAGTACCAAAGTGCCATCTCCATTGTGTTCCAGAGATCTGCTTCCGCTCCCCAAGGACAGGAACCAGTGGTGTGCAATATCTAATGCAATTCCAGTCCAGTTTGTTGGAGGTCGGGGGACTTTCTACCTTGTTCATCCTGCTTCTTCAGCCGTGGTTTGTGTGCAGTAACCCTAGTCTAGCTTGTATCTGAAGATAGGCATGGTGATCCTTGGAGTTTTAGCCAGACTGGGAACTCAGTATGATGATAGCTGCACTTCAGAGAGATGCTCAAGGGCCTGGTCTTACTGCCTCTGTGCACTGGATGAAGCAACTCTAGATGTCAAATTCTATTTTTGTTAAAACATTGCAGGAAATGAACTGGCAGATGCAGGCTAATTCTAAGCAGACAGAATAAGATCATCATGTGCCTTGCAGACTGACATGGAGGATCATGTTTTTCTACACCTTGTGATCTCTAACAGAATGTATCATTTTGCATGATAACAGGCTGTCAAGAATTTTCTCTCTCTGCATGTTGGATTGAGAAAACCATCAATAACATAACTATAAACAGTGCCTCTGGAACCAGTAACATAAGCGAAATAGAGGAAGACCAAGATAAAAACAGACAGATAAATAAAATGGGAAAGACCGGGAAGAAACTGCAAGAGATAATTCAGGATAGGAAGGCTTGGTATGTGCCCTTTGTTTCAAAGGGAGAAAACCCTTGATGGTTTGGTAGCATGGCATGGTCAGGACAAGAACACAGACCTGATTTGAGACTCTGGTGGTCGTGTGAGATGGTGAACCATGACTGCCTGCGCCTATCAGTCTGGCACTTGATGATGATGAACATTACTTCAGTATGAAACTATAACTATTTGTTTATTTATGTCTTTAGAGATAGGAACAGAGACAGAGAACGAGAGAAGGATCGTGAATATGAGAGAGAACGAGAAAAGAAGGATCGTGAATATGAGAGAGAACGGGCGGAGAAAGATTTTGACAAGGATAAACCCCAGAAACGTTCCTACTTTGAAAAGCCTGTTGAGGAGGTATGTATCTTGCACATCACTTGTCCCGTGTTTAATTTCTTATTTGTTTGAATACTTGTCTATGTCTTTACTGGATTACTGTTTGTCAAGGGGTGATGTTGTACATTGTTGTCTACTGAATGCTTCTTAGGTTATTTCTCACCCAGCTTATGTTCCCACTGACATGATCATCAGGCTCAAACAGCTGGGGATAATAAGACGAAACAGCTTTATTCGCTCAGATTACTATGGACATATACAAGAAGCTGATTTGCAAAGACAGCTTATCACAAACAGCAGAAAGAGGCAGTTATCATTTTTGTTTTTCCACATTATGAGAAGACAAAAACCCCCGGGAAAGTTAACCTGGTCAACAAATGCCCGCAGAAGTCAGATGTATCGACCTAATGATTCAAGAACGCAGCTCTGCTGTAAATAGGCACAACGCAATCATGTCCGGGAAAAATTTCCGGATGAGCGCAGGAGAAGAAGCCAAAAACTGGAACATGTTGTGACAACCGAAAAGATTTGCAGAAAGAGAGATCGAGGAAGACAGCGTGAAAAGATTATTGACAGTCTTGAGTCATGGCACAGAATGGAGTCAACACACAAATTGATCTATAACATCGGAGATCGTAATTTGTGGAGAGGCATGATCACCCACGCCAGTCAACAAGGCACTGGATGATATATAACAACACGGGACGTCTCCATGGTGAAGTAGTCATGTCATGTGCCTCTTGCATTAAAGGTCATGCGTTCGTATTTCTGTCTGTCATTCAGTTCACTGGTATTTTTTTCTGAAGTCACTGCGTGTCTCCGCTAGTGCTCCTGCTCTGTGGGAAGCTTTTGGCAGACCGCTCTGCAGAACAAACAAACTTTATTTTCAAAGGGTCACAAATTGGGTGCGCGAGCCGGAAAGGAAAGCGAGCCATGCGGGCAGAACTTGTTGCAATGAATCGATTCTCTTTGACCTGTTTATATACACACAGCAATGCGATACAGATAAGATGTCCTCTTTCCTGCCTGCCCTGTACTCTTCCCTCCATAATAATTTTTTTTTTACTTTCAGGTCTTAATAACTGTCCAAAATATTTCATTTTTCCCAAGTTTGTTTGTCTTAATAACCAGTCTTCTCTAATACTGTTCTTATTGGATAGATATGTTTGTTCTCCTTTGCACCCGGTGAATGTTTAATAAATAGTACCCAGAAAACCATGCTCGAAGGTCAAGTGGAAGGAAAATATGCAGAAGGAAAACAATGGTTTTAGTGTGAATGCAACATTGGAAGTTGGACTTGACAGGCTGGATCATCATGGCAAGAGCCTGAAAATGCTGGAGGCCCATTGTAGTTAACCCTTCATGTGAAGATGGCAGCTGATCTGATTGTGGATCAGACCCTTAAAGACTGATTGCTGTTGTTGCTGCAGCAAAATATTGGTTGTTGTGGATGACTTGATCCCTGGTTTCTGGCTTCCTGCGGTTGTCTTGCAGCACTCAGTCCCTGTCTGTGACCTCCTGTGATTGTCATGAAGCATTTGATCCCTAGCTTCTGGCTTCCTGTGGTTGTCAGTAGAGCTTCTAACCCCTGGCTTCTGGCTTCCTGTGGTTGTCAGTAGAGCTTCTAACCCCTGGCTTCTGGCTTCCTGTGGTTGTCAATAGAGCTTCTATTGCATTGTTTGTGTTTACAACATTCATTTGACAATGTTTTTTTTTGTCCTATCTGAATGTATCATGCACTATTGATGAACGAAATATGAATGATTGGAAGGGCTGAATGTAAGACGGGCCTGCGTCCAATTTGTTACCCTTTGAAAATAAAGTTTGTTTGTTCGTTCTAACCCCTAGCTTCTGGCCTCCTGTGGTTGTCAATAGAGCTTCTAACCCCTAGCTTCTAGCTTCCTGTGGTTGTCAGTAGAGCTTCTAACCCCTAGCTTCTAGCCTTCTGTGGTTGTGGTTGTCAATAGAGCTTTCAGCCCCTGGCTTCTGGCCTCCAGTGGTTGTCAATAGAGCTTTCCAGACCATGGCTTCTGGCCTCTTGTGGTTGTCAATAGAGCTTCCAGCCCCTGGCTTCTGGCCTCCAGTGGTTGTCAATAGAGCTTTCCAGACCATGGCTTCTGGCCTCCTGTGGTTGTCAATAGAAATTCCAGACCATGGCTTCTGGCCTCCTGTGGTTGTCAATAGAAAATTCCAGACCATGGCTTCTGGCCTCCTGTGGTTGTCAATAGAGCTTTCCAATCCCTGGCTTCTGGCCTCCTGTAGTTTTCATGGTTGTCTATTTCCCATTCTTCAGACATTACCAAACCACTTCAGCAGGGACTTGCCTGGGCATGCAAGTGAAGAATAGATTTATTATTTTTAAACATTCACCTTTCACAAAGAACTTTCACCCCTACTCTATGCACTTCATTGCATTCTGTGCAGACTGCTCTTAGTTTGTTCTACAGTGATCTAGTGTTCAGCATAGAGTTCAGGGTAATATTCAGATGCCTTGAAGAGCTAGGAACAGCTGTGAAGCAGTTTCTAATTTTCTCTGTCATTCTACCCTTTCAACTTGAGTAGCTAAATGTAGAAAGTGGAGTTAGTGCGAACTTGAGAAAGAAGTTTGTAACAGAGACGTAGCATGGCTGTGACGTTATGGTGTCCAAATCAACCTCAAAGGTTACCAAATTATAATCCCAGCATAGAGCTGGGTATTTTTACTAGAACTATTGGTTTCCAATGACAGCAGACGTCCCTTTGATCTCTCGGGAGTGAGATCGAGTATAGGGGAAAACATAGAAGTGTTCACATATTAAATCATGCTGCATCGTTTTAAATTGCAAAGAGTAGGCCATAAGGATGCAGCCCTGGCATTATTATTATGAAAGAAAGCCTACCATAGGGTAGATATGACCTGATTCCTTGGATGGAATGTGTCCAGAGAAAGTTAACCTTATATAAATGATTTGCCTAAGTCTTAATGCCAACCTCTGAACTAGAGGTGTATAATAATTGTGCCACGTTTCCCTCAAAAGAGGTTATTAGTAAGTGTAAGTGAGGCATGTCAAAGACTTGGAAACATCCCACAGAAGGAAACAAAGTGGACAGACAGTGGAGAGTCGAGTTGAGTCAAGAACCAACATCACAGCACTCTGGACATTCCCATACGTGCTACGACCTCATCTGCAACATCTGCATCCCAGTACTAATGGTACCAGTAACAGTCTGATTATACGTTCGTCTGGCCTTTCCTCAGAGTTTTGAGTGTCAATCAGATCATCTGGTCACTCCTTGCAGCACCATTCTCTCCTGGCCATGATGATCTGCCCTTCAGACAGTGGAGACGAGACACTGCAGAAAGTAACTGCACATGAGCACATTAGACAGTATTAAAGGTGTACCTGCTACAGGTTTATGTTTCATAGCTAGCTGATGGGTGATTGCTATGTTTATTCTGATACTTCTGTATTTTTCTTTTGCAGGATGAGTTTAAGGACAAGCCCAAACAGACTGCCAGCGAAATGGTCACAGCAATCAATGACAAATTCAGGGTAAGAAACAATATTCTTTGTTTGGGGAGTTTCTTCTTTTTTTTTTTTAATTTTAGTTAGTTAATCGTCAGATTCTCCTCACTGCACATCAGCCCATAAGTGCTCGGATCCCCTCCTCAGTATCTTCCTCATCGTGTAATGGCTGGCAACACCAGTTCTGTGCTGATTGACTATTCTATTTTGGCTACCTTCTCCTCTTTTGACTTGATGTTCTCGTAATCTGCTCAATGTTGCAGATTCCCAGCCTTCACTTGATTCATTTAATCACCCAACCGCTTTCCACACTACCCCTTTTGTGTGTTTTTTTTATTTTTTAAATTTCAGTGTTAATAAACCAGCCTGGAGATGTCATCAGAGTCCAAGCAAATTGTCATTTGTGTGACATGTAGGCCAACTGGCGCTGTGGCTTTGGAAATAATGAAACAGTTTCACAATTCCCTGACATAATGAGTCAAAGGTTCAAAATCAGCTGCAGACAATTTGAAAGAAGATCGCTTTGTGTTGCTTTTGATGATGTGAGGCGTTGGCCATTCAGAAAATAATGGCAAACTACTGAATTAAATTTTGACTAGTAAATTGCAAATAGCCAATAAATGCTGGGGCTGATTACAACACCCTGTAAAGGTCATGCAGCTAACTGATATATAAACTGCCTTGGCTTGGGCACAATCTAGCTTATGGAGGTCCACTATTTGAAAATAATGGAAGGGACAAAGGATGTCCAAGAAACAACCACATCACATGGGCATGCTAAGATTCTGACTAACACTGATCTCAAGAGAATTGGCGAGAACATGGGACAGTGGTGTGATTTGATCAGATGACTTCAACCCATCACTGGACTGACTAGCCCGAAGATGACTAAATGTGTGATGATGTTATTGTTGTGTGCAGTGACAACATGTTATCTTTTTGTTTTTCCTATCCAGGGATATGCAGAACTGGAGGAGGAAAAGGAGAAGTGAGTTTTTGTTCCTTGTTTAAACATTACTGAAACATCAGATTTGTTGTTTAGTATGAGGTCTTTTTTCCTCTCAAATGTTCCATTTGTGTGTTTTTCTCAAGTACATTTCAGAAACAGATTTACATTATCAGTGTCTGTGTATGTCAGCGTGGCCGAAAAGACAGTAAATCTCTTTACAGTACATATACAGTAAATCTCTTTACAGTCCATATACAGTAAATCTCTTTACAGTACATATACAGTAAATATCTCTACAGTACGTATACAGTAAATATCTTTACAGTACGTATACAGTAAATCTCTTCACAGTACAGATACAGTAAATCTCTTTACAGTATATATATATATATATATATATATATATATATATATATATATATATATATATATATATATATATATATATATAGTAAATCTCTCTACAGTACATATACAGTAAATATCGTTATAGTACATATACAGTAAATATCTTTACAGTACATATACAGTAAATATCATTACAGTACGTATACAGTAAATATCTTTACAGTACATATACGGTAAATATCTTTACAGTACGTATACGGTAAATATCTTTACAGTACGTATACAGTAAATCTCTTTACAGTACATATACAGCAAATCTCTTTGTAGTATATATACAGTAAATCACCTCTATTTTCTATTATATTTATTGTTAATTCAAGCTGTAATTTATATTTCTTAAGGCTGAAAGCTGAAGCAGAAAGAAACCGACTCATAAAGCTGAAGGCAAAGACAGACATTGACAGCTATGCTGAATGTTACCCAGGGTACGTACATAATATTTACTTAACTTTGGGGGAAAATAAGGCAAAGATGGGTTCATGGTGTTAAAGAAACAACAGAAACTCACGATATCAGTGGTTTTCACATCAGAGCAGCTACTTTCTTAAGATCTCTAATTTATGTTGCATGCTTCATTATCGGAAGACTTCCATTTGCTTATGCATTTTCCTCATGTTCAACTGGTAGTATATGGTTCCTTCACCCAGCTACTGAGTTAAGTACATGGAATGACACTGTGAGCTGTGGATTTCATGTGAAATTAATTTACATCTGTTCCTGGTGGTTTGTATTGGGAACTGCATGTTCAGAAAATTGGCGGGCAGCCAATTGCTGAACTACCTGGTTTTGCCTTATGCAGTAATGTGTATGCAACTGCTGATTTTCATGTGACTGCTGCTTCCATCGATGATGAACTGTAATTTCAGTGGGCTGTTATCATGAAGGCTAATAAACTACAATGGCTGGGGCATATAGAAAGAATGGAAGATAATAGGGAAACAAAACTCGCTTACACTCAGGAAATAAATGACCGTAGACCCCAAGGTAGACCAAGAAGATGGTGGAGAGATAATATATATACAGACCTACAAGCACTTGGAATCAACGACTGGCAAGAGAAGGTCAACCAGAGAGGCGGATGGAGACGGATTGTATCTGCAGCAAAGAACCTCAATGGCTCGGAACGCTGAAGAATAAGAAGAAGTTGAGTTGGCATTCTGGCAGCGGCCTTATGCATGTATGCCTGTGTGCGCTGTTGGTTTGTTCGGACTGCAGTCTGTTCCACTATTCACATGCAGCAGTGAGAAGCATTTTATGTGATATTCACTGGCACAGGAACGGGATTATTAAGGGGTGACCATGAAATTGGAGCCGTGACTAACGACTAACTAACTTCATTGTCATCATTAACCAGTAAAATCTCGGCAGTTCAGCTTAGCGGTTTTGAATAACCATCAATGTCTGTTCCAAACATTCGTTGTACATTCAGTTAGGCTCAATATCTTTGACAATCTCTACTTTTCCCTCTTTTATGTTTGTCAGTAAATTATGTCGCTTTCATGTTATCAAATTAAGTACTTTTCGTTTGTTATTTTCTTCAATATTACTGTTATGTGACCAAAAGAAAAGAATCATCAAATCAACCCAAAAAACACCAGCATAAGACGATTATCATTTTATGGACAGACCAGAGCTAATCATTATTTTGCACCTCAGAACTGGAAATAATTGATTATGCAACTACATGTGTACAAAATCAAAATTCAAGATTGGAGAATCAGCCATGTGCACATGTGGATTGGCATCACAGATCACGTACTCCAAGACTGCCCAAAATATGACATACCTAGGCAAACCTTCTGGTCTAGAGAAACAACAATGGAACTTTATGGACCTGTGAATGAACTTAGAAAGACAGTGAAGTTCATACAAGAGACAACATTGCAGATATAAACAAATTTCAAGCGAACGAAAGAAGAATTGTTTTATATTGAGCTGTTGTTCTTCTTCTGTCTTTAATCTCCCAGTGGGGAATACACACTCTGCCAACTCACACTGAGCCATTTGTAGGCTTGTTCATGATTGGTTGAAATTTTGTAGCTAAATTTTCTATCTTTGAATCAACGACTGGCAAGAGAAGGTCAACCAGAGAGACGAATGGAGACGGATTGTATCTGCAGCAAAGAACCTCAATGGCTCGGAACGCTGAAGAAGAAGAAGAAAGTTTTCTATGGCTGGCTCCCTGGCCGAGGAGTTAGCAGCTTTCTCCGTAATCCCGAATACTCTCGTGGTTGACATGAGTGCACGAGAATTGGAAGCGGTTCGAGTCGCACCAATGACTTATGAGAGTATGGAGCCGGTCGCTCAGAAAGTCGTGGCATGCTGATGAGCGTAATCTAGCCTAGGAATCAACATACAGCTGAAAGATGCTGATGTTGACCGCAATATCCTGAAACAGGATGGAAACGCCAAAAAAAAAAAAAAAAAAGTTTTCTATGGGTTGAGGTAACCAATCTCACCTTTTGTGACATGCATAATTGGATACAGTATCCATTCGTTTTGTTTTTTACACAACCAACCAATCATTCTTCTGCTTCTTCATTCATTCAAAATATTTGTTTTGGACGTAAATGCGTTGTGCCTGTTTACAGCAGAGCTGTGATATTTGTGCCTTGTTGGCTGATATTCCTTCTTCACTTTTGTGTGACTGGGTTAACCTTCCCAAGTGACTAAACATTAAAGTTGGCTTCAGGCATTATATGAAGTTCATTCAAATATACATAGTATACATATGTATGTGCAGAATAATTTGCAAAGTGTGTGGCATCATGTTTGCAGATTGAAACAGTAAACCTGATATTGATTTTTCAGCATGGTGGAATCAGCTGATGCCATTGATGACTCTGACGAAGAAGTTGATTTCACAAAGATGGACCAAGGCAATAAGAAAGGTCCTGTTGGGAGATGGGACTTTGATACGGCCGAGGAATACTCAGATTATATGTCCAACAGAGAGGCACTGCCAAAGTAAGTTGGTAATTGTTTATTAAAAAACTGAAGAGTTACTTTAGGCTGTATTTTGGTAATTGTTTCTTATAAAACTGAAGAATTACTTTAGGTTGTGTTTTGGTAATTGTTTCTTATAAAACTGAAGAGGTACTTTAGGTTGTGTTTTGGTAATTGTTTCTTATAAAACTGAAGAATTACTTTAGGTTGTATCTTGGTAATTGTTTCTTATCAGACTGAAGAGTTACTTTAGGTTGACTTTTGGTAATTGTTTCTTATAAAACTGAAGAGTTACTTTAGGTTGTGTTTTGGTAATTGTTTCTTATAAAACTTAAGAGTTACTTTAGGTTGAATTTTGGTAATTGTGTCTTATAAAACTGAATTTAGGTTGAATTTTGGTAATTGTTTCTTATAAAACTGAAAAGTTACTTTAGGTCGAATTTTGGTAATTGTTTCTTATAAAACTGAAGAGTTACTTTAGGTTGTATTTTGGTAATAACTTTTTTTTTTTTTTAAATAAAACGAAAGTGTTACTTTGGCATAAGTTTTCTTCCTCTTCTTCTGCATTCATCCGGAGTTTGTTTTTTCCGGACATGATTGCGTTGTGCCTGTTTACAGCAGAGCTGCGTTCTTGCGCCGTTAGGCCCACACATCTGACTTCTGCGGGCATTTGTTGACCGAGTTAACCTTCCCAGGGAGAATAAGTTTTTAAGTTGTACATAAAATTAATAATAGGGAATCTCTGGCGAGTTGGTTAAACCATTTGCTGTGTGTTATGATGGTTGTGGATTTGTTTTCGGGCTCAGCATTTGGTTCACGAGTGCAGTTTTGTCGGAAACCCCTGAGGGTTGTGGAGGTAGTGCTGCAGAAAGAAGACCGAGCTATATGGGATAGAACCCAGTGCAATGAAGATGAGCTTTTTGTCATTAACCATTTTTAACAGGCTGTGTGAATGTTGTTATTTCCCCACAGATTTGAGGATGTTGAGTCAGAGTAAGTCTCTCTCTCTCTCTCTCTCTCTCTCTCCCCTCCCTCCCTCTCTCTCTCTCTCTCTCTCTCTCTCTCAGCATATAATAGAAAAGAGCAACGCCTACCAGATTAGGGTCGGTGATATCCTCCTCATAAAGGTTCAATCACTGTTACAGGGCTCTTATTGAGCCTGTTTAAGCCAGAGAATGTTTTGGAGAGTAGTATTTGCATAATTGTGATAAAACCGCCACCATTCTGTGACTTAGGAGCAATGAACACAGTTCACAGTTCCCTAACATACCACCAAGCCGAGAGCTCGAAATCAGTTGTAGACAGTTTGGAAGCCTTAGTTGATTGTGAATGTTGTGAGCGCTGGTCTTTCAGAAAGCAGTAGCACACTACTGAATGTAAAACTTGTCTAGAAAATCACATCTTTCAGAAAGCAATAGCACACTACTGAATGTAAAACTTGTCTAGAAAATCACAAACAGCTAATAGTGTGGTTGCGTGGCAGCCTGATTACTGTGGTGCGCCTCCTGGCTGGCTGCCTCCGTCTTCAGCACCTTTACTTTGCTAGAGTAGACTGCGGTCTTACTCGACAAATGAAGTATGGCAATATCGGCCTATCAAGAGAGTTATGAGACAGGGATGTGTAATGTCTCCAGATCTCTTTTCCCCGCCGATGGCCACGTCATAGTATCATGAAGTATTTTCCTTTTACTAGAATTGCAAAACTATAAACTTGGAAATTGATAGGTGCCGCCATTAGTAACGTGACGTAACAGTGATAACAGTGGAAGATAAACTCTATGGACCGCTGAGTGAACTAAAAAAGACTTTCATACAGGAGACAACATTGCAGTTATAGATGTATTTCAAGCGAACGAAAGAAGAACAGCCAATACAAATGCTGAGGTTGATTGCGATGTCTTGTAAAGAACATGCCTCTAAATTTAACATGTTATAAATGCAATATTTATTTTTTCTTTCAGGGCTGCTTTTCAGTATGGTGTTAAGATGTCAGACGGCAGACGTACTCGAAGAACTGGACCCAAAGATGAGAAGCAGAAGTTAGACAGGGAACTGCAGCAGATTCAGAGGATCATTGAGAAGAGAAAGCCTTCTTCTGGAGGCGGTGGAGGAGGCGAATCAAAACAGCCTAGATACTAGGCATGGTCTTTGTTATTGAAGTGTACAGTCTTCTTGTTGTTTTTTGTTTGGTTCGCTGGCTTTGACTTCACACGTAACCCGTACACGTGATGCTGCCTCTAGTAGGTTCCACTACAGGGGAACACGCTGGGCTGATGTTTGCGTGTGGATTAGCTTTCCCTATTACCACTGTCCCTCGCCATCAGGCAAACCCACTCCGACTTCAGAGGTACCTGTAATTAACGTCCCCAAGTCAAGGACGACAGGTCAACATTTTAGTCCAGCTGTCCGGTGTAGGGGTTGAACCACTTACCTCTGCATCAGCACAATGGATGTTTAAGAACACGCATTCTTACCCATTCGGCCATGCAGACCTGCATATGAAGATATTAGTCTGTGGACTTGGATTATTTCTACTCATAATTAGATAGTGGCGCTATATCAGCCATATATCCCATTGAGTGCTGATTGGTCCAAAATATATGTTTTTCTTTAATTCCATAGTTAATGAGTTAATGGCTTGTACATTAAATTTTATTAACCTTATTTTTTTTGCATATTATCAAGGGATTGTAAGCAAGATTCATTGCCAGTATAACCCTGTGAAAATATTTTGTTGCGATGTTTTATAAGGTTCTGTGTATACCAGTTTGGTGTAAAAATTATGCAGATGTCATTCATTCATTCATTCATTTATAAAATGCGATTGTGAAATAGATAAAGCGATGATTAAATATTTGCTACAAGAATGTCGTTTGTTCATTCATGAATGTGATTGTGGAATTGGGAAAATGAAAATGAATATTTGCTTCAATACTGTCTGACTTATGAGAGACAGCTTGGGTTACATCAAGGAGAACAAAATCTGCGGAGACATCAACAACTTCAAGTAGATTGCTGCTTTCTTAAAATGTGTTTATTTTGGTGTCTGAAGATATACAGAGAAGAATTCATTCATATCCTTCCTCTTCTACACATTGGTTTCAAGGTAAATGGGGAAATACTAGAACAAGTTTCTCCATTCTTGTTCGTGTAATAACAGATGATGGCAGAAGTGAAACAGAAATTAAAAAAAAATAAGAATAACCAATGTTGCTTTCAACATCATGAAATAAGTATTAACATCTAGAGAGGTTAACAATGCATTAAAAATAAGAATTATCAAATGTTATGTGTATTAAATACTACTATATGGCACAGAAGCTTAGACATGGCATTATGCACAGTGTACCTGTGCGGGCTGTTGGATTGCCGAGACTCCTATCTATTCCACTTTTGGACAGTGGGGAGCATTTTGTGTGATGTTCACTGGCACAGGAGTGGAGCATCATGGGGAGGACCCGTTGCCGTGAAGTTGGAACCTCGACTGACTGGCTGACTTACTAACTAAGCTTAGACAATGAACAAGCAATTAGAAAGTTGAATATAGGCCCTGGAGATTGGATATACAGAACAATATGTCATATTTCATGGAAACAAAAACAATCAAATACAGAACTGAGAATGAAAAGAGAGTTGATAACAGAAATTTAAAAAAGAGACACGTGAAATATTTTGGCCACGTTAAAAGACATAACACTCATACAAAACCGTACCGGAGAGTAAGGTTGAAGGCAAGCAAGCAAAAGGTAGACAGTGATACAAGTGGGAAGATAACATCAAGAGATGGACAAACATCAGTCTGACAGAATGTACATTTAAGGCGAGAGACAGTGTTGGAGATCCATTGCAGCCAACCTTCATTGTGGAGATGGTGGCACCTAATTAATTAATCAAGGTAGATTAGTTTTGTTGTCAACGTGACATGCTGTTATAATGGCAGCTGTAGTGGACAGTGGCTAGCCTGGTGGTCAGGTGTTGGAATCCACCTGGAGGCAGGAATGTGTGTTGAAATTGACTGGCTCCCAGTTATCCCAAGCTAAAATTAGAAGCTAAAATTACGGGAGTCTCCGTGGCGAGGTGGTCAAGCCGTTTGACTCGGGCTCGAAGGTTGTGGGTTCGATTCCGGTCGGCGTCCTTCGGTTAACGAGTTAAATATTTCGGAGACTGCAGCGGGTCGTTGCTAGAGTTAAGGAGTTCGTGCTTGGTGCGACGCTTTATGCACTACAGAAAGAGACCGAGCCATGTGGGGTAAAACCCAGTGCAATGAAGTATATATATTAAGTATATATGTTTTCCCTGATCTTTTGGGTTGTGAGTTTAGATTCCAGCACTTGGAAATCGCATACGAGGCTATGGCAAAATTGTTAGTGAAAGAACCTATTCATGAGTAGATAAAGCCTGATACATTGGACTGAATTTGTCTAAAAGGAGCAAATGCTTGGTGATGTTTGTCACATTGAGAAAGAGGGGTGCAAAACTGGTCACTTTAACCACAAAAGTTATTTCCCCCCTAGCCACAGCTAGTGTCTCAGTAATGGAGGAAGAAACGGTCACTTTAATCACATGTTACCTAGCCACAGTCCAGGTCCCTGTAATGGAGGAAGAAACGGTCAATTTAACCACATAAGTTATCTAGCCACAGCCTAGGTCCCTATAATTGAGGAAAAAACGGTCAATTTAACCACATAAGTTACCTAGCCACAGCCTAGGTCCCTATAATTGAGGAAAAAACGGTCAATTTAACCACATAAGTTACCTAGCCACATCCCAGGTCTCTGTAATGAAGGAAGAAACGGCCACTTTAACCACATTACTTATCTTCACCCTAGCCACAGCCTAGGTCCCTGTAATGGAGGGAGAAACGGTCACGGAAACCACATAAGTTATCTAGCCACAGCCTAGGTCCCTGTAATGGAGGAAGAAACGGTCACGGAAACCACACGAGTTATCTCCACCCTAGCCACTGCCCACGTCCCTATATAATGGAGGAAGAAACGGTCACGGAAACCACACAAGTTATCTCCACCCTAGCCACTGCCCACGTCCCTATAATGGAGGGAGAAACGGTCACGGAAATCACATAAGTTATCTAGCCACAGCCTAGGTCCCTGTAATGCAGGCAGAAATAGTCACGGAAACCACATAAGTTATCTTTACCCTAGCCACAGCCCACGTCCCTATAATGGAGGAAGAAACGGTCACTGTAAACACATAAGTTATCTCACCCTAACCACAGCCTAGGTCACTGTAACCACATAAGTTATCTCCACCTTAGCCACAGCCTAGGTCACTAGTTTAGTTTAGTCGATGGATCAACATCACGGAACATGGTTGTGATCCGTTCTCCTCCTAACTCAAATCGGAGTCTGGGGAATCTCAGCTTAGTGCACGAACTCCGTAGCACCGTAGAGGTTCCTGAAAATACTTTGGGTAGATTCTCATCTCATCTCATCATGTTCCTCTTGTAACCTTGCGGTGTCGAGGTGAAGTATAAACTTCGTGAGAGTGCCCGATTATGAGCTTCATATATGAATATTCCCATGGACTCTGCTATTCCCTCCGTTCAACGTTTACGTTGGGTAGATTTTTAACTGGAAATTTTTCCCGGGCAGCGCCGTTAGGCTACTCTTTTTCGATTTCCAACTGCCAAGGGATTTTTTACGTGCGCAACAATACACACGGGCGTCCGATCTCACTACACAGAGACCAGGGGGTATTTATTACTAGAAGTCCACGTGAAAAAATCCCGGTCATCACCGGGGCTTGAACCCTGGACCTCCAGCTCTCGAGGCGGACTCCATACCTCGAGACCACGCAGCTCCCCCCCCCCCCCGGTCACTGTAACCACATAATCTTCACCCTAGGTCACTGTAGCCACATAAGTTATCTCCACCCTAGCCACAACATTAAAAAATGTTACATGTGTTTGCAGAACACTGCAATCAACCCCAACCTCAGGTTGAATTTGTATGCAATTGTACGTTCAACAGTTTTCCATTGATTTCTGAGCCACAGACAAGGTCCCTGTAATGGAGAGAAGCAACGGCTGCAGCAGAAAGAGACTAAGCCATATGGGATAAAAACCCGGTGCATCCGAAGTCGGAGAGTGTCTGCCTGTACGGCGAGGAACCACCAGTCTGCACACCAATAAGCCAGACATGGGACAACGGATACTCATGCAAACCTCAGGTCCTGTATGACATCACACTGATGTTGAACAGGATGTCTTCATCCGACACACACGACTTCACGCTGGAGTTCACAGCCAGCGAACACAAGCAAGCAACAAGTGATAGAACAGATCAGAATAATAACGAATATGTACTGGGGGAAAAGTAGCAGCAATTAAAACATGGGAAATAAAAATGGTAATTACGAGCAAATACAGCAAGGAGTAAGACAAGGACGTGTTTTGTCACTGGATCTCTTCTCTTCATGTAGCGAAATAATAATGAGACATAAAAGAGAAGCCAGGAATACGAGTTGGGGGTAAAATATAAACAATCTAAGCTGTGCAGATGACAAGGTATTGATAACTGAAACAAAAACAGGTTTACGCCTTTTGGACATTGTTCCGAATCACAGTGCGGCTTCCGTCAGAGCCGGTCTACCATTGATATGATATTCTCATTGCGACAGATGCAAGAAAAATGCCGTGAACAGAAACAACCACTGGTTATAGCCTTCATCGACCTCACAAAGGCATTTGATTTGGTCAGTCGTGAGGGTCTGTTCAAAGCACTAAAGAAGATTGGCTGCCCACCAACTCTTCTGTCCATTGTGGAATCGTTCCACACAGATATGAAGGGTATAATCAAGTTTGATGGCTCAACTTCAGAAGAGTTTGAAATCAAGAGTGGAGTTAAGCAAGGTTGTGTACTATCCCCCACCCTCTTTGGGATATACTTTTCACTTCGCTGAAATATGCCTTTCGTGACCAGGATGACGGTATATACATTCACTCACGTTCAGATGGTGGCCTCTTCAATGCTCAGAGATTGAAGGCCAAGACCAAAATTAGCAGGGTACTAATCAGAGAGTTGCTTTTTGCGGATGATGCTGCAGTTACGACCCACTCTGAGGAAGAATTACAACATCTACTATCTGCATTCTCCAATGCTTGTTCTGAATTTGGTTTAACAATTAACAAAAAGAAGACACAGATTATGTCACAAGGTGCACATGGTGTACCATCAATCTTTATTGACGATGCCGAACTGGAGATAGTAGACCATTTTACATATCTAGGATCAGAGGTAAATAGCAAATTATCCCTCGATCAGGAAATCAACATCAGGATTGGCAAGGCAGTTACAACAATGAACATGTTAGCAAAAAGAGTCTGGGAGAACAGGAAGCTTACTGCCAAAACAAAAGTCCTCGTCTACCAAGCCTGTGTCCTTAGTACTCTTCTTTATGGCAGTGAAACCTGGACAACTTACTCACGCCAAGAGAGACGTTTAAACAGCTTTCATATGCGGTGTCTGCGAAGAATTCTTGGTATTAAGTGGCAAGACAAAATCACAAATACTGAAATATTGGAAAGATCAGGTTGTGTGACGGTGTATTCCATGCTCAGTCTTCGTAGACTTAGATGGATAGGACACGTTAGGAGGATGGATGATGGTAGAATACCAAAGGACATCTTTTTTGGTGAATTACAGACGGGTAGGAGATCTCAGGGTCGGCCTCTCTTACGATACAAAGATGTGTGTAAGCGGGACATGATTGATACAGGCATTGATAATGCACATTGGGAGCACGTCGCCGCTGAACGTGTTGCATGGAGGGCAACTATCAGAAATGGAATAAAGACAAAGGAGAAAATGATTGCAGATAAAGCACACACAGAGCGTGAGAGACGTAAGATGGTGCAAAATGGTGGAAATGACCATGTTTTCACATGCACCTACTGTGGGAAAGCATTTGCAGCAAGGATTGGCCTTACCAGCCACACTCGCCACCGCCATGGATCGTAGTTATTAAGCCTTTTTGAAGCACAGTGTACCAAACTATCGTCTGTCAAGGCGGAAAGGTGCCAATGAGTAAAAGACAGTGCAAACAAGGACTTTCAATCAAAATGGTTTACTCCTTTTGGACAACAACTACTACTACTTCTTCTTCTTCTTCTTCCTCTTCTTCTTCTTCTTCTTCTTCTTCTTCTTCTTCTTCTTCTTCTTCTTCTTCTTCTTCTTCTTCTTCTTCTTCTTCTTTATTATTTTTATTATTTCTCTTCCTCTTATTGTTCTCCTTCGTTCTCTTATTTTCTTCCTCTTCTTTCTCTTCTTCTTATTCTTCTTCTACTTCTACTTCTTCTTCTTTCGCGTTCGTTCCTAGTGAAACAACAGTGGAAGCAACACTTTACAGACCTCTGAGTGTACTGAGGAAAAAAATAGTGAATGCGGACAATTGATTTCAAGCGAGCGAAAGAGGAATAAAATAGTCATTATAGGGGAAAGACAAAGATAACCTGAAACACGTCAAACCCGATCTCATTAGATGAAACACTTCAAGCGGTGGAATCATACACCTGTTTAAGTTGTTAGACAAAGATGGGGAGACAGGGATGTTGAAATAAGAATAGGAAAAATGAGCTGTCGTACTAGGAAATTCGAAGAAGTCAAAAGAAATTAAAACTAATTCCATCATCATCACATTCCACTTTTGCCGCCAAGCGTCGTGGGGAGGAATAATTGGCACTCCAGCGCCCGATGGGTGGCATTGGATAGTGTCATTCCGTGTGACTGTACAATGTCTTTGATGTCGTCAATCCATTTTCTTCTTCGGCGTCCTCTTGGTCTCGTCGCTGATGATCTTTGATGTAGGGCCAGTGATGGTAGTTGCTGGTGTTGCATTCTAACGAGATGACCAAACCACTTAATCTTCTGTCTTTCAGTAAATGTGGCACAAGATGTTGATCCCACTGTCTGTCTGATAAAAAACATTTCTTACTCGGTCTCGAATTGTTAAGTTGGCACCTCTCCTCAGTCATCTCATCTCACGGGTGTTGATTTTGTGAAAGTGTGATTTGGATAATGTCCAAGTTTAGAGATTGATAGCATAGGGTTGGTATGAATATGTTGTTTATTATCTGCCGTTTTGCGAACATGGGTATATTTGAATGTTTCAGTATAGGTGATAGTTGGAACTTTATATGAATTGGGTGAGACAGCACACATGCCAAGGGAATTAAAGTATCATAGGATACTCATAGTCATTAGACGTAGACAGTCAAAATTGTTGAGCATGTTATGAGAAGAAGTGACTTGGAGAACTTGGTGACAACTGGCAAGATCAAAGGAAGAGACAAAGGGGAAGACCGAGAAGTAAATACCTAGATGGCTTGGCCATGGTCGAGACAGGAACACAGAGCTGATCCACGACTCTGGTGATCGAGTGAGATGGCAGAACATGACCGCCAACGCTTATCGGCATGGCACATGATGGATGGATGGATAGTTGATATGTAAGTGTACTTGCTTTTCTGATTTCGATTTCTCTGTCAAATCTGCAATCTTCTGTGATCATAACCTCAAGTTTATAATATTCAATTGTAACATTAAATCAGTACTGCTGTATGGATCAAAGACACGAAGGACGACTAAAACCCAGTTCAATTGAGTCGAGATCCAATATCACAATTTTTGGTACATTCCCATACGTGCTCCGTCCTCATTGGCAACAGCCAGTGAAGAGTCCCAATACTAATGACACCAATAGCAGTTTGATGAGTCTGTCTGGCCTTTCCTCGAAGTCCTGAGTGTCGGCCAGATCCTTTGCTCACTCCCTGCAGCGTTATTCTCTCCTTGCCGTTATGATCTGTTTTTCCTGCACTATACACACGATTCCCAAGGGTCCTGACTACATCTGA